>CM061531.1:10418156-10483157 GCA_030545055.2 Neoaliturus tenellus | reverse complement strand
ATTATTACTCGTTTGTAATCTTCAGCAAATCCCAAAAGCAATCGTAAAGGTACATGAAAATCAAAGTGACCGTTGGAAGCTGGTGTTATAGTGTCTTTATCAGGGGCAACCCATCCGGCGGTGACTATTGAATTCTTCTCATGCGGTGTTAATGATGTTAATCCTTTCAATGTCGTTGTTATACCAACCTTTTTTGTTGAATCAACCGTAACCCCTGATATTTCATATCTTATTTCATCAAAAAGGTATGCCATCGGGTTATTTATAAAAGGAACCATTGAAGCAGTTTTTCCATCCAATTTAAGTACCCGTCCTTCAATGTACAAATAACTTTCGCACGGTAACGTGTAAATATCTTGTTGTTGAATGGGAATCCTTATTTCATCGTTATTGTTTAATTTTGATGAAGTGTAAGGGTTGTGCGTGTGATATTCCTTCTCCCATAGTGTTTCGTCGAATGTCGGTCCTTGAGATATATCCAGGATATCCATCGTTGTTAAGTTTCAATCCAATCTTCTGTAGAAAACGAATGTTGTCCGATGTTAACTCTTCCAATGTCGAGGAGCTACTGAGCTCCCGACCCTTCCGTTGCGGTTTAAATGTTAATCCCATGTTGACTTTTATGTTGCCGCTCTGATGTGTAACCGTATAGTAATTGTTTCTCCTCTAAAGTCAACACTAACACCGTCTTGATCCAATATGTTCAGTACGATGTCTGAAATGAAACTGGTGTTTAACGGTAGGTATATTAAGTTTTGTGGCTTTTCAACAATTTTAAAACCGGGAGCTACTGTTGGATAAAATGTATGTAAAATATGCTGATTCACTTCCTCTCTATACGATCCGTGTATAATATTACACGTTACATCGATACTATTTACTTTTAATATTGTTACAGTTGTATTACCTGAATGAGTTGTTCCAGGAGTTAAGATTTTTTTGTTGTATTTGTAAATCCAAGTAAACTGCCAATCGAATGTTTCAAGCTGACATCAATATAGTATTTCGAAGTTATTTCTGCTTTTAAAGTATTATTGTTTCCTTTAACGGTGATATTTTCTTCTCCGAGTGTTTTCTGTAGTAATTGGTTTATATCATCAATTTCATAAGCTCCAGTTGGAAATGTAATTATTTTCAATTCTGAATATTTTCCTGAAGCATCTTTAGTTTCATAATAATGTAGTAAATTGTTCTTTCCTTCCGTAACATTAGGAATTGAGTTGTAGGTAGTCAAATCAAGTAATGCCGCTTCCCATAATCTTTCTTTGGATAGACGCAATGCTGGGAACAGCGTACTTTTCAATGTGGATGAATTTCCACTCAGGGACACTGTATACGATGACATCTCAAAGCTGACTGACACTCTTCGCTAGAAACTCCAAACATAAATGTCCACATATTTCAGTATTGTCAGGTTGTTCCCTTTTATAGTTGTAAAAAATATTTTTGGAGTTTCGAAAATAATGTTGAAGTTCTTTTGGCGGTGGTAGATTGCCAAAACTGTCAAAGTAATAAACGGTTTGTCCGAGTTTTTTATAGCATACCCAATGAGTACCTGGACCATAGGTGGAATCCAAATTTACTATTCCAGTTTCATTTTTCCATATTGTAATTGGTAATTCATCTTTCATAAAAACTCCTCGAAAGAATGGTATTTTTAAACATTTTACATAATCATTTAATTGATGATTTGTTAAAGCTTTATTTGGAATTATCAATTGATTTTTCTTATTTAGTACACACGGTACGGTCTTAGGTATAAACCTGCTCCGTTTTTTACCATTGACCAAATAGAAGCTTTCTTTACTTTTGCTTTACGAGTTCTACGACGTCTCTTCCTAATGTTTCCTCCTCTTTTGGGAGCTCTTCTTTTTGCAGGTCTTCCTCTGCGACGTCGTCGTCTTCCAGCACCAAATTTAGCTTTCGTCTTCATGGCTGTAGTTACTGCCCAAGCCGATGCTTTTTCTGCAATACTTGCGTCACTTGACTTTACTCTTTGCCAAGCCTTTTCCGCTAGAATTTTATCCGCTATTGATCTATTCGTTGAATCTTTATACTTTGAATATGCTATGTCGTGTTCTTTGCAAGCTTGATCTAATTTATTAATTCCAGGATCTCCTCTTGCTAAACGTTTTGCCAACTTAGTTCCAGGTCCACAATATTGATAACCTCCGGGCAGATGTAATTCGTATGGTAAAGCGTCTATCGCTCGATTTACAACAGCACCAACAGGAATCCGTTTGAGCAGGGATAATGCAGCTGATGTTATACCACGTCCTCTCTTGCCAATGTCTTGACGACGACTGAGCGATACGGTCTTCATTATGCTGTTTTATGTAACCAACGTCTTCACTCTATGAAATACTTTATGATAATGAATCCTTTTTTTTGTGTATTCTATACTTAAATATTCATAAGTTTTACTGGTATCTATCAATGATTTCATCTTTAATCCATTGGTTTCTCTGAGAATCTTCGATTTTATTGTGTTTCATCGATGCATTAATCAAATGATTATGCATATCAATAACTACATTACCTACAAGATTCATTACATACTCTACATTAGTAGCATCTTTGTTACGTGTAGGATTATCAAGATATGTGATACGTTTACCATTACATGTATACGCAGATGGATCGTTTGTAGAGGTTGCTATAACTTGATTAATAGTAGCAACATCATTCGGAGCTATTCCTGCTGATATGTTAGATATTCTTCTATTTTTTCCATCATATACGTTATTTATTTTATCTAAAACTATAGTTTGTTTTACAACAACACAATCCTGATCATCTTTACCAGATTTAACTTGGGTTAATCGTCTACCTTTACATATAAAATTAACACCAGTAGCTGATAGTTGTGGTACTTGTGTTAAAATAACAGCATCATGTTCTTCCGTGCCTAAACTTATATTTGACAATCTTTTATTTTTTCCATCCCACTTGTCATTTTTTAGTTGTAGTAAGGTAAACTTTTCACTTCCTTGCATAAACTCATCACCTTTCTTTGACACCACCTGATTTTGTTTAACAAAAGCGGATGTTCCTTTTTTCAAGCTTTAATTCATTTGTCTCACGGTAGCAGCATCCGATGGAGTTGAACCATCTTCCAGATTGGACAACACTTTTCCATGACAATTAATAACAGCACTATTATATAAAATACAATTATCTTTAATGTATTTTATATTAACACCATCACTTTCTTCTTTAGGATATCCAATATCGTTTATAGTATATTTATAGAAGGAAAATCCATCTTTTTTCTTTTCTGGTATTACAGAGTGCAAATAACGCTTATTAATTGTATCTGTATCCTCGGTTGGATCTGCCACATTAGTTATTTTATAATTTAAAGCATTGTACCTTTTTCCACTTTTAGTCTTTTCCAACAGTAAAGCGTATTCCATCGCAGTTAGAAAATAGCCTTTATTAACAACATCTCCATTGTTGACTGGTTTTGCAACGTTAATAACCCTGTGAGATTTTGCATCATACAGTTGGTTATTGTCAAGTTTTAAACTTGTAGATGTTTCCTCCTTTACTGTTTTTAAATTTGTTGCATCTCCATCTTCTTCTGGATCTTTAACAAACTTTAAACGTTTATTATTTATGTTATAGTCACCTTCGGGTGTTTGCGGTAATCCACTTCTTTTTCTGTTTTCTCCAACTTGAACTCCTAACGCGGAGTATCGTCCGAACTTGTCGACGCTCATGTTAGAACTGACACATTATACTCCTGTAACTCTTATATATCCGCGGATAATTATACGATTATGCCGCGATTCCTGAGTTCGTTAATCAGAGCTACCCATTCATTATTTAAACCTGTATGACCGGCTTCCATGGTTTCATGCAATAGTCTCATTCTATCAACCAATTTATTGATGTCGTTGTAGTAAATCACATTCGTATTGTATAGATTTTTCATCAATCCTTTGCCAGATGTTGAAGTATCTCCTTTACTCTTTTTACCATGTTGTTCAAGAAGTGATAAATCCATAAGTGATAAAGATTTTCTTTTCAGTGGTTGTCTCACCGCTGGTGCAGTACGTAATGTTGGCAATTTTCGTGGAGGAAACAACTTTTTTATAACGATGTTATATTTTGTTGCACGTGAACGATTAATCATTGCATCCTTTAAGTAGTTTCTTTTATGAGCGTTAGTATTTTGTAGAATCTCCTTAAAAACACTTAAATCTTTGGATGAATATCTTAGTGGTATGTTTTTAAAAATTAATTCATATAGTCCTTTTGTTCCTTTATATTTATGCTCACCAATAATGATGTAATCGTCTTGTGTTATTTCAAGCTTTGAATCGCCGATCTTTAATTCATTCCCATCAATTCTTGCTCCGTATACATGTGATCTACTCAAATTCGGGTTTGATTTCATGTCATGTAGCATTTTCATTATATATTTTCTTCCAAGAGGTCCATGTTGTAATATATCGCTACTCAATTGAGTTAAATTTGGAATAGATTGTTCAGCTTCAGGTATTGGCTGTTCTTCTTCCTTTTCAACAATTGGTTCTTCTTCTTTTGTTTCTTCTTGTTCACTAGCACTTGTATATGAATCATCATCTTCTTCTTTTTTTATTGCTTGTACTTCTTGTTTAGAAACTGGTAGTAAAACATCTCCTTCATAACGAGGTTTACCAATAGTTTCTGATATTTGTTTTAAAGGTTCCGTAATAGGTTTAAATGTAGTCTCTAGAAATTCTTCTCTTTCACTTAAACCTATCCTCAATGCACGATTTTTCATCCTAATAGAATCACTGAGTGATTTTATTTCTTTTAATAGTTTTTCTTGATTCGCCATGTTTACACTGTGAAGTTCAACGTGTAACTAGATGTAGCACTGGTAGTTCAACGCATAAATACAAATTTATCCAACCCTATACGATATCTACCATTTTTAATATCTTCTTCCTTCATAATAACGAGAAACCCATAATTCTCATTCCATGCTTTGCCGCACATCTCTTAAATTTCTCAAATGTCATATCCGCATTTACATGATCATTATATATATTGTTTTAAATTTGTTTCATCTTGCTTGAAGATGATCAACATATTTGCATTGTCTCTTATGAGTTGTTTTGGAATCTTACTGTATGTTTGACCAATATAAATGCTATCGATATTATAATGTCTTCCCATAGCGAAGTAATTCCTTATAGTGTCGTGATTTTCACAAGACACATCATCAAAAATAAAAATAGAAAATGGTTTTGCTTCATTTGGTTGCATAATTGTTTCGCTGGCATTAAACTTGTAGAAATTCACTTCAGGTACACTTGCAAGTACTTTATCCAATAATTGATATTTTGGTTGTTGCAATGATTTTGAAAAAAATGTATATATTGTTAAAACGCAATCCTTTAGGATTTGTTATAAGGTTAAAAACAACATTAGTTTTTCCACAATTTGAAGGACCAGTTATTAGACATCTTATCGTATTTGGTAGTAATTCACCATGTTTACCATGATTTAACTTATCATTGTCAACTGTCAATTCATCAATATTATTGATATTAAATCGATCTTTTTGTTGTACAATCTCCATCTTGTGTCAAGGTTAAACACACAATGAGCTATTAAATTACTATACCAAGTCTTTTGAAGGAATCCATGAGTCTTCACTTTTATCGAATCCTAACCACCGGACTTTAACCATATCCTTTTTCCTTTGTAAAACCTTCTCAACAAGATATACATCACCGACATTTGATTTCAACAATTCATGTCCGTAGAATCCACCTTGAAGTAATTCACCCTTGTTATCCTTCAATAAGTAAGTTTCAGGTATAGTTGGTTGCACTTTATAAACTGTAAATACTTCATTAGTCCAATTTGGTAGATATCTTTTACTAAATACACCTTTGTATTTGCTTATACGAACTTTATCGTTGACCTTAAACTTTTTTGGTTGCAACCTTTCCAATTTAGGTGTTGTATGATTTCTGATGCGTTGTAATACAACTTTAGCATTAGCACTGTTTACTTGGATAGGTTTAATTCCGATGGTACGATGATATTTGTTGTTATATTCTTTTATAAGTTGTGGTAATATGTCATACCACACGTATGATCCTCGTTTTGAAAATTGTTTGTACATCGCTCCTTTCAATGTTCTATTGAATCTTTCAATTATTGAAGCTTTAACTTCAGAATTTGTAGAATAATGATTTATTTGATATTTCTTCATCAAAGCTCCAAAGTCTTTATTAAAATATTCTTTTCCATCATCGGTCTGTAGATGTTTGATTTTGAATTTATTTCTTTGTATCGTTGTTTCCATAGCTTTAATAACACTCTTACCAGTCTTATCCTTCAATGGTAAGGCGTCAGCTATTTTAGTAAAACAGTCTATAATTGTTAAAATATATTTAAAACCTTTGTTTAATTTACTGTGCGGTATCATTTCAATTAGATCAGCTTGATAAAGATCATTCATTCCCTTAATAATTGTACTTCTTCTGGGAAATCTTCTTCTTGCTGGTTTATGTAGTTCATTTACAATCTTGTCCTTCACACTTTCCATCTTTAGGTGTTGCTTTTACACCGCTTGTAAAAATACTGATCCGTACAATAGTTCATTCTCTTTTATATAGTTTGAATATAGGTCAAGGTCATTTTCATATTAGTGTAAAAAAGAGGAAACATGGCATTGAGCTTGCCATGTCCCCTCTTCTTTACGGAAAGGAAAAAGGAAGAAGGTAGAGGACGAAGAACAGGTTTACTGGTCGATAGGGTTCAGGGAGTAGTGGCCGAACGGTAAAGTATTAATTTTATCTTCTAAAATATGGCGCTTGTCATCTTTGTAGCTTAATGCCCACTTTGTTTGTTTGACACTAAAAAGTTGATGATTACAACTTCTAATAGTGTTGAACGTTGCAGTTGTTTCGACATCTTCAAACAAACATCTTTTATAATGTTCAAACTGTACGTTCTTCTTCAGGAAAGAGGTTTTTATTCCTTTGGCCTTTTTTGTGACTTGATGTTGATTCCTTTCGCTTATGTACAGTTGAAATGAATATAGTTTGGACATTAATGCTACAATTTCCATCATCGGTACACCATTTGTTTCATCCTTAAATTTTCCCAATACTTTCTTGTTTCTGTCGTTGTCGTAATTTGGATGGTCCTTGGGATAATCTGAAAAGTCGAAATCATCTTTATATATAAAGGTGCGTAAATCTTCGTACATGTCATTTGTTTTAATCCAGTAAATTAGTGCATCCGTATCCATATATGCAATACCAATGTTCTCTCTTCCATAATAGTTAACCATCTTCTTATAATGAAACTCGTACATGTGTGTTTTGGAAATATCCAAGATTGACATTCCAAGATACAAAGGACGATCCATTACAACTGACTTCTTGTTCATGGAAATAACAACTAGATTTTCATTAATAATTACAGATGAACCAAAGTTTGGTTGTTGCACTAATTTCTGTAATTTTACTGGATCAGTTACCAATTTGATATCCTTATGTTTCCTTTTGTTTTCCAAAGTCTTGCCAAATATTGCGTTGTTCATTAGTTTGAAGAAATCTTTTTGAAAACTTGATGTAGCGGCAGCTCTTCTTCTTGTGTTATTGTCAATGTACGGTTTTAACCAACAAGATTGAGAAAATTGTAGTACTCGATTAATTTTTGTAATTTTCAATCCCAAGTCTAAGGCCTGTTGTATCATCCAGTAGTGTCCAACATACCTAGACTTGTTGGTTAAAGTCATCAATAATTTCGGCCATCTTCCAGTTGGAGAAACTTCAGTCTTCGGAAGAAGTGGTAAATCGTAATGTTCGTCGTGAAGATGTTCGGGATATTCAAAATCGACGTCAAATATGTAACCAGTTTCTCCATATTTCGGTATATCCATTATGTTTCCAATTGATTCTGGGTCTATCCATTTGAAATTATCATATGGAAGGGGATTCGACATTGCCCATCCGTATAAGTTATTTGCATCAAAATAACCCAGGAATGTTGTTGGTTTTGATGCATCATAATCGGGCAAATATTTGTTGTTCGCCTTAACATAACGTGTTACACTTTGCGTCAATCCTCCTCGAACTCCTGATTCTAACATCAACACCATATCTATATCTGTAAGAAGTTGTATTTTACAATTTGTTTCTTTTAACATGGCTTGCCACGCTAGTCCAGGCGAAGTGTACGAATGTAGAGGGTCTAATCCATATGACGCAAAACACGTATTTCTAAATTCTTCCATCACATCACATAATAAAGTCACATCTAATTTAACATAGAAGTCTGAATATTCCCCCAATGTTTTAAATCCTAATTCGTTCCATACTTTGCATGCATGATCATAATCATCTTGAGATATATCCATGTCGTACAGTTTACTTTTAAATTCTTCTTTTGGAGGTAGTGATGTTTCATTAAATCTTTCTAAACTGTCTATGTAATCATATGGGAAAACTCCTTTTCGAAGTACCAGATCCAGTTTATCGCTGTTTACAATCTTCTTCGTTTCGATTAAATCTTGTTTCCTTAGGTTTTCAGAAAGTTTGGACAAACTCGACGGCAAAAATCGGTAGGAGTCCAAGAATCTTAATTTGACGTTTCCAACTTCTTTGGAAAAACTTATAAACTTCTCTGAAGTTTCAGCTAACACATCGATTTTACCGTCGTCTCTTCCTAATTCAGGTATTATAAAATGAGCGTCGTACCCACTGAGATTATGCAGAACCACAGGAATAAATAGTGGTAAACGATAGCTCAAGTTGCATTTATTACAAGCAGCACCTCTGTAATAACCTGTGAGGTGGTCGTGATCTTTAACTTTATAATTCTCAATAGTAAAATCATTTTTGCACAAGAAACAGTGAGTCGCATTTTCATGTTGAATTTATTCTTCTTCGTCCATCGGTTTCATTGGTACAATATCTGTATATAAGCTTTGTGTATTTCTAGCTATTGAATATAGGTGATCAAGAAATATTTTTTCCGCATTTTCACCACGATATACTAGAGGTTCTGAAGTTAATCCATATCTGTTTAAATGTTCTTCTGATAATGTTGATTTGACCATTAAACAAAAACTGTTTGGTTTGTGCATTTGATACTTTACACTTTTTCTTGCTTCACAATTTTCATCTTCAACTGGAACAAGTGTTGATTCAAAATCTGCATACACAACTAAAGGGATACGGTATTGATGGTGAACTTTTTCAAATGAAACGAATGCTCTGCTTTGCGGAGGTAAAATAATCTTTGCTTCATAATTATTGTTACATAATCTTTTGTGCTCTTGTAACCATTCTCTTCCTTGTCTTCCTTCTCGTTGAAAATTAAAACATCTCTTGCAAATCAACTTTTTATTTCTATTTTTTGAAAGTTGCTTATTAACAAGAGAGTCAAATTTCTTTATGTACACATAGTGAGACACATCTCCTCGCGTTAGTAGTAGTAAATCCGTATGATCTGGTAGCTCTTCTTTTGCAATACGTAAAGGATACACTTTGTTTGAACTATCTAATGCAAAAACATTAATAGACGTGCCGGGATTTTTCTTTTCAAACTTTGATATATCTTTTGTAGAAACGGGATACGTTATTCCTTGAAAGTTATACCTGTGTCTTGCATCTTCATATTCTTGGTTGGGTCTACATGGATTTCGTAATACAAACTTTGACGTCATAGCATAGCGAAAACATTCATTATTTTCATTTTGAACATTAATACAAGACTTAGAATTTTCAATTCTTTTTGGCAAAGGAATATAACTAGATCCCATTAGTCCGTATCCATGTTTGTGAACTCTTATATCTAATCCTTCAATGCTTGTAAGACTCCATCCGGATCCTCTTCCTTCGTGTTCCTGAAGTTTGGTTAATATTTCTTCTATACAATTTTCTACTATTGAATCAATGTCTGAACTTCCTATGATGGTTCGGTTTTTTGTTATGAATCCTCTTGGTGATAATTCTTCTTGTACATTTATAAACATAGCTTCTAGTAATAAACCAAATTTAAGAAAGTTCAATCTTTTCAATTCATCTTTTAAAGTTTTACTTATAATTGGTTTTGCTTCTTCAATAAATTCTTCTAGATTTAAGTCTTCATTTTGAATTTTATGATGCATTATGACTTTACCAGGTAATGCAAATACTTGTAGATTTGGTAAAGTAGTTGAAGGTCCTGCTAAAATTTCATCTTGTTCTTCTTGTTCTTCTTGTTCTTCTTGTTCTTCTGCGTTGTTGTGAAATAGTTCTTTATGTATTTCTAATAGAATATTATCGTTGAACGATTCCGAACATTTATCGCAACGATACATGTTTACTCTTCCAAATTTCGCCGAGAAATGAAATGGGCTCTTTTGTTCCTCCTTTTATAAAGGTTCCCCCACCACTGTTTCATCTTCATCTTCATCTTCTTCACTATCCGAGGAAAATAGTCTTCTACAAACCGATTGTTCATTCGTATTTTCTATTCCAGTTGGAGTTTCAGTTTGTACTTCTTCATATTCAAACGATGACGAAGATTCTGATATTACTACGCTTAAATCTTCATTCTCCACATCATTGATGCTTTCAACTTCTGATGTTATTAGATCTATATCCATATCATCTACGCTTTCTACTTGTGATGTTTCACTGATGTTATCCTCTTCTTCCATATTTAAATCTTCTAGTTGAATTTTATACAATATTTCAACAAGAGGTTTCCTTGGATAATCGGTGTTGTCCACAGGAGCCATTTCAAGTAAATGAGGAATAACTCTTTGCGATTCGGCTTATATGATATTTTGATAAGTATGTCAAGGTCATTTTAGATTAAGCGAGAACTGGGAATAGATCACTAAGCGGCATGTTATTTCATTACCACAAAGTGATCTATTCCCCATTCTCTAAGAAGTGTTCAATCAATAGCCAAAGTCCAAATCCATTTCCTTTTTTATTTTAATCTTTTGTTACATAGTTTATTGGTTGACTGTTTGAATTTTCAATGTGTTGTCTTATTATTTGTTCCAATTCTTCTATTTTTGCCTGTTTTATCATTAGTTCTGTACGTAATTCATTAATGTAATCAGCCGCTTTGTCCACCGTTCTTGTTCGTATTTCACCTAACATAACACCAGGAATCAATCTCTGTAGTCTGTAAAACTTAAACTTTATTCTAGACTCTCTTGCTTTAGCCATTTCTCGAAGCCTTTGTTTCTTATTGTCTTTACTTGTAGTCAAGTCCATACTCGTTACAAGTTCGCTTTCGGAATAATTCGACTATAGTAGGCTCGTCCTTTATACATTTTCCCCCCACCACTTTCAATTTCCCCCCACCCTACTAATATAGGTCAAGGTCATCCGATATAACGCGAGAACGAGGAATAGAGCACTAAGTGGCATGTTAGTCCATTACCACAAAGTGATCTATTCCTCGCTCTCTATTCTACATCTAATTTTTTGGGGTTTTGCTAATTTTTATACTTTTTTTGTTGTTTTTCTTTGGGAGGAAACGTGTGTGCAGATGTTACTTATGAGAATGTCCATTCTTCTTCAACTCTTCGATAGTGTCCAATAATTTTATCAAATATGCGTTGGTTTTCTGTAAAGTCTGTATTCTGCTACATCCAATTTCAATGGTAGGCACCATTAATTGTAATTTTGTCAATTCTATCTTTTCTCTCTTATATCTTTCTTTCATTCTTAGGTTTTTTCTTAGTCTTGCTGAAGATGGTGTTATTGGTTCATACATACAACTTGGATATGGCTTTGACATTTTCAACACTGATGTAGAAGACACTTGCAGCTGTTGATCTTCATAGTAGTTTGGTGTTGGAGTAGTGCAAAACATTTTTGATTCTGAATTTTGTTGGCAATCTGAAGTTGAAAATACAGGTGTTGCAGAAGGATCAGCCATCTTTCACTGTTGCCGTACAAAGTGAATTCTTCTCTAAACTTCTGCTTCTTTTATCACACTTCCCCCCACCACCGACTTATATGTTCTTCCCCCCACCATAATAATACATACTTGTTTCTCAAACTTTGTACCATACTTCCAATGTGACGTCCACATCTTCCTCCTTTAAGTATTTTATAAATTCCGGGCTTCTTGATGACACGCCAGGCATATTTAGATAGCTCATCACTTTGTGATGGCTTTCTTCATTATGTATATAACAATATACTTGCATCAACTTATGTTCTTGTTCTTTTGACGATACGAAATTTGCAACTGAAGTCCATTCTTCATATTTGATCTTGTAATGACGCACTTCAAATTCCATTATGTTTCTTCTAATTCCGAAACAATAATAAAACTCTCTTCAGACAACCTGTATTTATACACGTTTCCCCCACCTAGCTATAACCCCCCACTATTTTCCCCCTCTCCTTTATACGTGGAAGGGGTATTATAGTTTGAATGCACGATACTTAATAAATTCAAACAAACACTGTGCACAAATGTTGCAAATTTTATTACATGTTTGGAATTTCATTATTTGAGCTTTTACAAAATGAACTAACCTACCTCCATCATCTTGGAATTGTTCAAAATCTAAAACAGACGCTTTTCCACAATCATGACACATTTTTGTACCGTCTTTAAAAGTATAAGCAAGATAAATAGCAAATCCATAATTGTCTTTCTTAAATTCAATGAGCATTTCACGAATTGCTTTAGGTATTTCACACTCATTTGCTCTTATGATGTAATGGTAAAGAAACCCATTATTGATAATTTCTTGTAAACACAGAACTAACAACCTATCCATCGTGTTAGACTTAAACTGATAGTCACATCTAAAACCTTTTTCTTATATGATTTTCCCCCCACCACTTTTATATAGGTCAAGGTCATTGGATATCAAGCGAGAACTGGGAATAGATCACTAAGCGGCATGTTATTCCATTACCACAAAGTGATCTATTCCCCATTCTCTAAAAGGATTGTTTTGATAATTTAGATTCCTAATATTTCTTTTCCTTCCTCCTCACCTTTTTGAACTGTAGTATTACCAGACATGTGTGATATTAATTTCTTCATTTCCCGATTTTCCATTTCCAATTTCTTCAATTTTAAATCTCTTGCTTCGACTTGTAGTTTTAAATACTTGATGTAACTTCCAGCCCAGTGTAGAGTTTTCAATTTCGGTGCTCCCATTGCAATTCCGGGTATTTGAAATTGTAGTCGATTGAACTCCATGTTCATATCTTGTCGGTCTTGTTTTTCCTTTTCTAGTCTTTTTAATCTTTGATTCTCCCTGAACAAAGAGGTTGGATCACAAGGAATATGACGAAACATTTTGGTCAACGATATCTTGAAGAATGAGCTTCTACGCAGAAAACCAACACATTTATGCACTTCCCCCTCCAACTTTAGGCTAGTAGTGGGGAGAATTACATTAACTTAATACTTATTTCCACTGTTACACTTGCTCCATTTTCAAAAAGGTATGTGTAAAATGGTTCTGGATACTGGTATTTTTCACGTCCTATATTTTCCTTAAGAAAGTTGAAAGCCAGTCTTTTCGAATATTCATTATGATATACTTCTCTTAAATTAACAAGAATTCCATCTTCCAGGAATTTCACTTGAATCATTGGTATTTTGCTGACATCATCTTTGTCTATCAGGGGTAGCCTGTAAGTGAACGTATTTGGTGGTAGACGTAAGGTTCTATTAAGTCGAGAACAGAATACTTTGAACATTTTCTGATCACTAATTGCAATTTCATGAATACCTATCATTTTATAGTATGAAGGTTCAAAAGGTACAGCACAAAACGTTTGTACTTGACAGTTTCTTGAAGAAGATGGTGCGTTAGGATTGAACATTTTTAGTCAACAGTTTCCTGACGAATAAGCTTCTACGCAAATAACCAACACATTTATGAACATTCCCCCACCAACTTTAAACTAGTGGTGGGGAGAATTTTCCCCCACCACTTCTTCAAGATTATTAATTTCAATTTGAATTACAACAAAAGTATTTGATGCAAAATCCCAAAAAACAGAATATGGAACAGTTTCTTCTACATCTTGAGATTCATTTTGCGCTTCAACTACTTCCATCATTGAAGGTTCTTGATCAATTTCTGTTACTTCTATCGCTTCTTCTACAGGATCTTGTATTATGTCGGTTGTTTCAACTTCATCTTCTTCTTCAACTAACGTAATATTTCGTTGTTTTACAATTTCAATTAATTGTATAAAAGAAGTATCTCTAGGAGACATTCTTAACCATACATGCAGCTCCAACAAATGTTGACTTACTAATAATAAAATTCGCAATTTATAGGACTTATTTAAAAACAATAAAGTGGGGGGACTACCTTAGTCCAATTCGGATTCGGATTCAGAAGACAGTAAAGGTGATATGGGTGAATCCAATGATGAATCTAATATGTATATATCAATTGCTTCTTTAACTATGTCTTCGTCACTATCGTTTATCATTTCTTCAAAGATTTCTTGTTCAAACTGTTCCATTTCTTCTTCATCCATCGTTGAATAATTATCAGTTTCGTTATAATTTTCCTCTATATTGTCTTCTTCCATTTCGTCTGTACTGATATAAACATTTTTAACTTCAAAATAATTAACAAATGGAGTATCTTTAGACAACATATTTGTTCACCACTTCTTTTACCTCGAATAACAAACTATATATTGCTTTCTTAGTCTTATATTCTTTTACTCCCCACTCTTTTGCACAATATAAGGGAAGGTGGGGGAGAGCGTTTTGTAGTTATTCTTCTCTATCTAGGTTAAATTTCATTGCTAGCACATCTACTAAAATTTTCTGCTCTTCAACTTTATCGCGAATAAATATTGTCCAGGGAAATAGTTCATTAATATTCCTGATTGTTACTTTTATATCATACAAATAATCAATATGTCTTAGTAATGAAACAATAACAACAACTCCTATCCCATTGTTCGCCATAATTGTTTCTTCAATTTTAATGCGTAAGTTTGTTATCAAACTCCATATATTAATATCATTGGCTGTGAAACCATCAAGTCTAGTACTCATCTTGACGGTGCAAGTACAGACTAAAAACCTGGAGGTTCATAGTCCGCCTTTTATGAGTTTTAAAAATGGGGAGGGGGAAGGAATAAGGATTGGGAGGGGATAGGGTGGGGGGTGAGGGAAGGTTTGTGTGGCTATACTAGCCACTACACTAGCCACATTAGACCCAAAAGCCCACTTGTGCTACAAAGTAGCCACCAATGCTAATATTTTCCTCGTGACACCTCAGTATATCACCCCGCCAAATCAGCATACGTTCTCTAGTATTTGATGTTACACAAAAGAACTTACTATCATGATACAGAATAGCTGAACCAATTATAATATTATATCCTAAATTTAGCCATTTGTGCGCTTCCGAAATGAATCTGTCTACCATATCAAGGGGATCTAGTTCATTGAAATAAAATGGTCTCATTTGTTGATCAAGTTCAATGCGAATTTCATTGTCATCTTCACTCTCACTGCTACTATCATTTTCATTCTCTTCATTTTCATTCTCTTCATTTTCACTGCTACTATCATCTTCATTCTCACTGCTACTATCATCTTCATTCTCACTGCTACTATCGTAGAAATCTATCGGATCTTCTACATGTTGATGGTAAACATCAGCAAATTCGGAAGGATTGAACTCTTCATTAACGTGAGGAAGCATTTTAAAACACAATAATGCTGTCAAAGACAAAACAAAAAGTGCGGCGCGTGAAAGCAGAATGAAGGAGAGAACAACGCTTGCTCCACTTATATAGCAGTATGCAAATGAGGAGACTGGCGTGGGGGGAGCGTGACGGGATTGGTTCAATTCAGTCCAGTTCATAGCGGTGTAAAAATAAAACGAAGAAGTGGATGCGGCGCATGCGCAATAACGTGAAACCAAGGTTTGAGGTTAGAACTTTCCAAGCGCAGTAGCACTAAATGGGGTAATACAGACTCGGCGCATGCGCAATAGCATGGATTGTTCCGATCCGAAGAACTCGTCTTTCCAGGCGCAGTAGCACTGAATGGAGTAATACAGACTCGGCGCATGCGCAATAGCATGGATTGTTCCGATCCGGAGAACTCGCCTTTCCAGGCGCAGTAGCACTAAATGGAGTAATACAGACTTGGCGCATGCGCAATAGCATGGAGTGATTCCGATCCGTATACTAGGGTTTGAGGTTAGAATTTTCCATGTAAGCTGCCATGTTTAATTCAGTTTAATTAGATGGAGTCAACAACCGGTCATAACCGGCCATTAACCCGAAGGAGTGGGGGAAGGAGTGGGGGAAGGGGTGGGGGAGGGGGGGGATTTAATCTCCATTTTTGGGGGGGGGATTCCGCTTGAGTGAACACGGTTTCCGCTTGAGTGCTCATGCGGAACGGATCTTCCCACGCGATAGTCAAGGGACCAGAACCTTCCTTCTATTACTACTACACGGATATAATTGGCCGCGTAGCAGAACTTATTTCTGCTAAGTCGCATGTAAGCTAAATAGCTTACATCCCTAAATTTAAGTCTTAGGTGGCCCTGAAAAGGGCCGTTTGTCCCTATGGAGCTAAACTCACACAGGGACTTCGGTGTGTACCCACTTGTATAAAGGATTTGCGCAAATATCGCATTTATCATTTGGAAGATTGAACTTGTATGCCCAATCATAACTTCCTTTGTAGGTTCCACCTTCATTTAAAAAGAGTCCGAGATTAGAATCTGTTGCAGCCAAACCGCACTCACAACACATTTGAGTTCCATCTTGGAATTTCCACCAAAAGTATTCAATGTATCCAAAGTTTTCTTTAAAAAAGGAATACAGAACTTCTTTTAGTGATGCTGGAAAGTTTACATCATTAAATGCAAATTCCAACATGTCTCCATTTGCAAGGATCTCTTGCAAGCATAATGTAAATAAAGTAGTCATAGCTACGTTGTTGCGGTAATGGCCTCTCGGATTGGAATGAAGACTGGAGTAGCGAGTGAGTAGACAACCGGTCATGACCGGTCATTCACCCGGAGGAGTGGTAGGGGAAGGAGTGGTGGGAGGAAGGAAAGAAGGGGGGGGATTTGATTTCCATTTTTATGGGGGGGGGTTCCGCTTGAGTGCTCATGCGAAACGGTCATTGACCCCTCCTAACACAGAACCCTCCTTTCATTACTACTACACGGACAAAACTGGCCGCGTAGCAGAACTTATTTCTAAGTCGCAAGTAAGCTGAATAGCTTACATGCGTAAATTTAAGTCTTAGGTGGCCCTGAAAAGGGCCGTTTTTTGCCTCATTAAGGCAAAGCTTACCAACTATGAGCTATAGCTTGGAAGCAAGGGCTTGTTTGAGGCTCGTGCCGCAATGTTGTACAAAAACGATCGAGCCACCAGTACAAATCGTCAAATCCTAGAGGTTGCTGAAATAACAAGCTGTGTTGACCTTTGTCGTCGGTCACAAAGCTTGTTATTTCTAGCACATCACCATCCTCTATGATTTGCAACATTTCTCTGAAAACCCCATCAAGGGACAGACGAGGGTTTTGGGGATCCGCGTAAATTGTGATAATTTGATCGTACTGGATCCGGTATGGAATCTCAAGCCTATTGTTGTCACCTTCGGGTTCCGAAACCTCGTAGGTGTCAACAACGTGCTCGTGGAATACTGGCGTCTCGACCGGCGGCATCGCTGTATGGAGGCGGAATGAGAAAGCGAATGTAACTAGTAACCGTGACTGGAACGGTATAATGAGTCCCGGTCATGACCGGTTATTAACCCGAAGGAGTGGGGGAAGGAGTGGGGGAAGGGGAAGGGGGGGGAGGGGGGATTTAATCTCCATTTTTTATTGGGGGGGGTTCCGCTTGAGTGAACACGGTTTCCGCTTGAGTGCTCATGCGGAACGGATCTTCTCACGCGATAATTGTTGTGTGCTAATAAAGACTAATTAACTTGCAAAACAACATGCGGAGTTTCTCTTTGAATGCTGATGATATTTCATTAACACACCATTCCTTGCACGCTATATGAACCTACACCGGCAAAACAATGCAAGTCAGAGAGGTCATATAACTGTACATCGACCTCAAAAAAGTAGGTCACGGGACTTAGAGTGTTAAAAAATAATGGGGGAGAAACACAATGCTATAACGCATTGTGTTTCTCCCCCATTATTTTTTAAACAAAATTTGGAAAAGACTATGTGAATTTACTGTTTACGCCCCCACCTTGTAATACGATCCTTTTTATCCCTGAGGAGAAAGTCTTGAGAATCTAAAGTGTTAAATCTCTTCTCTTTACACAAATTGTCACAAACTTTAATTTGATATTTTTTGCCGTTACATTTTGCCAATATGTGTTGGTGGTCAACAACACTTAGAAAAAAATATCTCAAACCTTTCTTAAGCCTCTCTCCTCTGACGGATATTATTTCAGAATCGTCTTCAACAGTGGGGGTTTCTGCCAGTTGTGGTTCGGAAAGATGTTTAACGACATGTACACGGCAGAAACTCTCGTTCTTAACACATTTCCTTCCACAAGCTGATCCTTTCTTAATTCCCCTAGTGAGCATTTCAGGGCAAGTAGTGGGGCGGCTAAATGCCCTACGACGCTCTTCTTTTAATAATTGGAAACGCTCTGAAGGAGCAGACCTGGGTGGTTGATTTTTAGGATAGGTGTGATCTTTAGGAACTGGAAGTGGTGGAGTAGGAGGCATTGGTGAAAGTGGAATAACAGGTGCACTTAGGTGGTGAACTAAGGTTTCGATTGACGGTTCGTTAGATCGAGGAGCTGGCTTCTGCGGTGGCGGCATGGAGTCATTTGAAGACGAAGGCGGTGAAAATATGCTGCGAGATGCGTTATTGCCGGCCGGAGGAAAAGGAGCTCCAGAAGTTGAAGGCGTGGATTGAAGTTGATCCTTACACCAGGCAGGAACATTTTTCAGACGAAGAGTTTTCTTCACCGGAGTTGAAACCGTAGTAGAAGTTGTAGTAGTAGAAGTTGTAGTAGTAGAAGAAGTTGTAGTAGTGGAAGTCGTGGTAGAAGCCGTAGTAGAAGATGTTGGAGGCAGAGATGACATGGTTACAAGTCTGTATTCGCAGCGTAACGTCTGGAATCAGAATAAAACGTTAGCCGTAGTCGGTGCGTCTTTTATAACGGTATGTTAATGAGAAGGGTTAGCGACCGGCCGTGACCGGAAGGTGGAAGGAGTGGTGGGGAAAGGAGTGGTGGTGGAAGGGGGGGGGGAATTAATCTCCATTTTTTATGGGGGGGGGTTCCGCTTGAGTGAACACGGTTTCCGCTTGGGTGCTCATGCGGAACGGTCGTTGACCCTTCCGAAAGTGGGTCAAGGTCGTTTAACATTTATAAAAAACCAAGGTGATGGGAACAGTAGTAACTGTTCCCACCACCCTGTTTGCCTAACGGTTCCCACTCCCAACCCACTAGTTACGTTCTGCAAGGGCCATCGATGCAATTTTGTTTGGCCCGTCCGGGTCCATCCGTAACCGTGAATTCGAAGGGAAACTGGAACAGTTAATGCAGAAACGCAACTCTAACACCCACCCAACTAAACCCACCCATAATATTCCTAAACAAAATGCAAAAACCTAGTCCGCAATTTGCGGATGTCCCACCCCTTCTAAGTGAAGTTCAACGGAACTTCTGAATTTACAGTTAATCTACCCCCTATCATCTAGCTGTAAGGCAAAACAACAGATCATTATTAAAAACAAAATAATTCAACACAACCAAAATACCATCAATATTCTTAAAAATTAATACACCTTAAAGCTAAACACAACTTATAACTAACATCGCAATGCGCATATTAATTCTTAAAATAAGTGCACCTTACAACTAATACACACACACACACACACACACACACACTACATTGCATTAAAAAACGCAACGTAGTATAAGAAGTTCAAATATATATAGGCCTACTATATATTTGAAACCTCTTACCGAATCGCCAACGACTTTTCGCTATGAAAATTCGTTGACGACTGACGCGAAGATCAGGCTCGTATCGCTCCTCAGATTTTGAGAGGTGGGGGAAGTGGTGGGGGAGTGAAGCACAATGGTGGGAGGAATTAGCGCATGCGCGGTACGGTTATTTTCACTCCAGTACGGTCCAGTTCGCAGCGGTATAAAAGTCAAATAAGGAGTCGGAGCGAAACCAAGGTTTGAGGTTAGAACTTTCCATGGGAGCTGCCATGTTTAATTCAGTTTAACTAGATGGAGTCAACAACCGGTCATAACCGGCCATTGACCCAAAGGAGTGGGGGAAGGAGTGGGAGAAGGGGTGGGGGAAGGGGGGGGATTTAATCTCCATTTTTTATGGGGGGGGATTTAATCTCCATTTTTTATGGGGGGGGGTTCCGCTTGAGTGAACACGGGTTCCGCTTGGGTGCTCGTGCGTAACGGATCTTCCCACGCGATAGCCGTTATAAATGGAGATTGTTCATCGCACCGCGACCATTAATTAACTCGCATTTGCGGTGTTCACATCCTTCCTACTCATTATATATATACGTTTCGCCAACTTCATTATACAAGTCTAATTGCTATTAACCTGAAATTTCATTTACATTAGCACATGTCGTCCTGTTTGAATCACCTTCGCGTGCTCGACGTTATATCTCATTCATCTGTCTTGTTCTCACTCCTACACGTCTGACATACTTCTTGTGATGGATACGCAATGTTTGAAATTGAAACTTTTGCGGACACAACATATATTACGAAATAATTCCAAACCATCAGTTTCAAAGACTAAAACAAATTTAACAAAGGTTAGGAAGAAGTTAAGTTTTAACCCGTTATACTCGGCTAGAACTCCGCGGGTTAACGTTGACGATACTGTTATTCACAATATTTTACGTTCGATGTTACGTTTCTACAACTTCGAACTTGTTACACCTATCGACTGTGTTCAACAGGTTTTTCTATTTCATCCCCACCATTCTTTATATAAGCGCGCCCACGACAATTCCTGCTTCATTATTCTATACGCTCTTCAATTGACAACAACTCCGCTCTAGGTTACGCTACACAGAGATGGATACGAACCAGGAACAAGTACAAGTTCACGAAATATCATCTACTACCCACCCGAGAGAGAATCCTCCGAGAACTTCGCCTCCACCGAATCCACAGGATCCCGTCCAAGTTTCGGATGTATCTTCGACGGCGAGGAATGATCTTGAAGCTATTCTTCGGTCGCTCGTCGGTTTCGACTGACCTGTACGACGATCGACATTAAACTGAACTCCTAGCAGTTCAGTCTTTTTTAAAACTCCCTCCGGACGACCTTGAAACAATTATCCCCTCTCCTTTTTCAACTAACTTCTACTTGTGTTCCACTGTTGAATTTCGGTTTTGAACTGACTTTTACTTTATGCGCAGGTTTGGTTCAAACGCAAACCCCAACCCCTCCCCCTGATTTAATAACCGACCGGAAGATGTATGCCCCGGCGCATGGCTTCCGGGGCAGCTGACCTGAGCCAGCGGTAACCAAAACACACTACTGGCAACCTAACTTGGAATAACCATATCGAAAATCTTCACAGAAGACTATCTCAAGTACTATACGCCCTCAGAAGGATCCGTAGCGTCACCAATAAAGAAATTACCATCACAGCATATCACGCATTGTTCTCTTCACACTTGAGATATGGTATTGTAGCCTGAGGAGCTACGAGTGAAAACAACCTTCAAAAAATCCTGACACTACAAAAACGGGCGATCAGAATCATTGAAGGACTACAACCCAGGGACCACTGTAAACCCCATTTTATCCAAAACCATATCCTGACCATCACATCCCTGTACCTTTATGAGATCATAAAATTGACAAAAACCAATCCCCCTCAACTAAGAATTAATTGCCATGAGCACAATCTAAGATCCAAAACTAACTTCAATCTTAATCAACATAGGTTAACTAAAACAAGCAAGACCCCAAATTACATGGGAATCAAAATGCATAATTTGTTGCCAGAAAGCCTCAAACAAACTACAAACTTAAACTTATTTAAAAAAAATTAAAACTATATTTAACTGACAGACCTTATTATAGGCTGTCTGAATTTATGGATGACCAAAGGTTATGAATTTATGGTATAAATGCTCACTAAACACTACACACTCACACACATACACTCACACATTCTTCACCCCAGAAGAATGAAGCTTTGAAGATGACGATTCCCTGGTCTCTGAGGACTACGGAGAAGATGCGGATGGTAAATGGTAAATAAATAAAAGTATGGTGTGGTCAATGAGGATGAGCATTGAGCACTTTGTCTGTCATCCAGTCATCAGGTTTAATCCTATGGCCATGGTCTATTATTATTTTACACATCTTCACTCAGGGCTGATGCTGATATGCACGACGCAGTTAGTTGCAGGTTGCACGGTGCAACTTGCACCACAAGGTTGGTGGTGGTGTTTCTCCTTTTCTCCTATCCTTTCTCCCACCTCCTCTCTTTTATGCTTTGATCAACTGTCTGCGAAATTGCGACTGATCGACTGATCAGATCAACGACCAAGTCACTAGCCTGCGTTGCGTTTAGTTTGTTGATTTGCTTATCTTCTAATTTTGCATGTGACGGCTGTAAGAAATTTTGTAGAGGATTTGCGTTTTTATTTGATATGGTTGTGAATTTTTGAAATCTTATCAACAATAATGCCTGCCAAACAAAGGAAAATAGCCATCATGGGTTACAGATCTGTTGGTATGTATCGTTTTTGGCATTCAACCTTGTTTTTGTGAGACATTTTTTCATAATCAGCCTACGTTTAATTTCAATATAAACTTCAGGCAATTTTTTTTACATTAATGTAAATTATGTATTGGTTGTCCGACATAAACTTGACATTTTTTAGGTTTAGGCTGTTCATAACCTCTAGGCCTACAACATTTTACACTTTGTCCATCCTGTAGGCTAATCCAGCTACTTGGAGGTCACGAATTGTGGACAGTTATAAGTGATGGCTTGTGGGTGTTATACTCCCTGGTAGGTATTAATGTCCGCACTAGTGAATACTATTTCATCCATAAAGACCATCCTCATAACTAGACCAATATGTATATATGAGGTCAAAATTGTTGTTCGGACCCCACGTTAAACTGTAGGTAGGTCCCTAGATACCATTGGCTATTGGGGTATTAATTATCAGTCCTGTCTAAGGAAAATGTCGGCCTTAGTTAGTAACAAGTCTACAAGATCACGCCACAATCATCCTACACTCATCTCTCATTCGTACTTGGCTTAAATAGGCCTACCTATTGAGTTAGGTCACTATTTCAATATAAAGGCAAAAATATTAAAAGCATCCTTGGTCAGAAAGCCAGAGGACAATGCCTTATCACTATCACATTTCAAGAACTGACGTAACTTAATTTAAATTTTAAATTCTTAGACCTCTTTTTAAAAAGGCATTTTGAATCAGTGGTAAGTTGGGGAGTGTTATAAACAAAGCAAGTCCTCAGTTTTTCCAGAATTTTTTCATCAGTCTGACAAAGTCTACAAAATCAAAACTAAGTTAGTTTCAGAAATATAAATTACAATCACAATCTATTTTTAGTACTTGGGAGACGGTTGACAGTCAGGGCCCCGACCAGTTTCTCTGAGGGCAGAAAATAGGAAACCACATAAGTTCGCCTGGTGTAGGCTATAAGACTACAAACACTAGGGATTTACTTTTCTAAACTAGGGTGAGGTGGGGTAATTCTGGGACAAAAATCAAAACAATCGATTTTTCTTTTACTTCTAGGTGTGTTAGGCTCAAACAAAAAATCATTTTATATTTGTACTAGGTATGGCTATGAGGTCCTGTTTAGTTTATGATGTTATCTCTTGTACTTTTTTCTTAAAAAATTAAAAACGCTGTCCCATATTTACCCTGGGGTTTGGGGCAATTATGGGACGGGTATGGGGCAATACAAGGACAGTCATATATCTCTATAGTTATGAAAGATAGGCAAAAGAGAGGGAAATAGTTGGACAGAGCATACTCTAATTGTGTAGAAGGCACTGGGAAATTCTGGGACAGTACAATTTTTGTAAAGGAAAAAATTTTTTAAAAAAATGCCGTCTAACCGACCGTAAAGTACACAATTTTCAAGTTAAGTAAAAATTATGAAAAATTTGAGATATTGAAAGAACTACCCCCTTTACAAATTCTTTAAAGTAAAATCTTCAAAAAAAAGTCACTCTCTAAAAAATTAAGCTAAAGGCAGATTTTTTGTGTATTTTTTTCTAAAACACTGTCATTTTCCGGGCTCGGTCCGAACATAGGTTTAGGTATAAATGAGTTGAAATACTGTAGGCCTATTCATGATAATTAATACCTTTATTTACACAGTCAAACAAAGAAAAACAGGGATTACTTTTTTTCATTGATATTTAATGGGGCAGAATCTTCTTCAGGCGATGACCTAAAATTTAAATGGTCACTACTTCCCCAGCTCTCCCAATCTTGACTCTCTTCACTGTCTGATGATTCTACAAAGCTTTTCTTTTGTCTTTTTACTTGAGGTTTTGACTCTAACAGGTTTCTTTTGTTTTACATTCTTTGAGACTTTGGACACATTCTTCTTTATTTTCTTTCGGTTCCTTTTTAATCTTTATTACAGGCTTCTTCCCTTCTTTGGACTTCTTTATTTCTTATAAGAAACATTCTGTAGTTATAACTTGGGCTTTAGGGGTTACCGGTACTTGTTTCTTTGGTTTAGTTACATTGCTAGATTTTCCAACTTTTCCCAACAATATTTCTTCAAAACTACGATTTGGGGTCACCTGCCCCGACTATAAAAAGGGTACATGATGCTGTGGCCTGATTAGAAACAGGAGATTGTATAGGTGGCATATTATTAGATGTGGATTTTAATTCAGATTGCATGTTATTGGAAGTTGATGGTTGAATGAGCTAGTCAAAAATAAAAAAAATAATAAAATTGAGAAAAATAATATGTCCCAAAATTGCCCCAGGCGTGTCTCACAATTGCCCCAAAAAGTGTCCCATAATTACCCCTCTAGCCTTTTATTGAATATTACATACCCTATTAATGGTAGGGTTCAAGTTTAAACACCATTTTGTTGCCAAAGAAATTGTCTATCTAATAATATAAAAATTATACATGTTCAAAAATTATACAACTGTGGACAGAGAAAGTTTTCACAACAAAAACGAAAGTTTTTGGCAGCAAAAATGTAGAGTTTAACAATACAAATTTATTTTCACTGATACTGATACAATATTGTTTTAATCATTGTGGTATCTAACTTATCAAATAATAAGCTACATTTTAGTGATAAAATATGTTAAAATAAATAATAAAATATGATAAAAAAATAACTGTCCCTTTTTTGCCCCACTTTTTTGCTGTCCCAGAATTACCCCACCTCACCCTATAAAATTAAATATGAATGGATCATGTGTTAAAACATGGATTGGCCATAACACTAGCGTGAACACTTGTGTGACCCCATTTTATTTAGGTCTAAGAACAAAGTCTGCTGCTTCTAACAATTAAGATACACATTCAAAATAAACTTAGGTTGTTTATTTTGCATTGTTCTTTAATTATGTTACAGGTTACATTAGTTAAAATTTGTACTTGTTTTTCTTATTTTAAGTTACTTGTTTGCAATATGCTATATTTGTTTTATTGTCAAAATTTCGGTAGGCCTAAGTTTGAAGACAAAACTCTTAAGAACAAAAACTAAACCACAGGTGATAAAATCGTAATCGTATTGTGTAATTGTATCATCGATAAAATAGCAGTATTATCGCAAAATCGAAATTTTAACATTGATAGTAACGGAGGAGTAGGATAACTAAGTTTCGCCAAAATTTGTAAACGGTGGTGCGTTTTTCCACGTCGAACATGAAAAATAGTAACTTATGATAGGTAGGCTAAATCATTATTACGGTACCACTCTCTTTAAGAAAGGATGAAACATTTTATAACCTGAGCGTCATGTTTATGTTAAGTTAAGGTATGGTGGATTTTATCCTCATGTCTAACCTTTTGCATTTGACTTATCTTGATTTCTATAGCTAGATTTCAGTTTTGATTCAAAATAGGCTATGTTTTGCAACCCTAACGTAGCCTAAAACTAAAGAAAATTACATGACCTTCATTCTTTTGGAGTATTTGTGGAGTTTGATTATGATATATTGTGTAGCCTAATAATTATTTAATTGAACTGATCTCTTTTACACCAACGTTTTATTTAACTTAATCCATAATTTCTCTATGTATAAAGTAATTTAATATAATAAAATTAAATAAGTAATATTAAAATACGGTAATATGAGCAATCACTATAATAAAATAATTTCACTACTTAATTATTCCCATGCTTGCATGTTTCAGGAAAATCATCTTTAAGCATACAGTTTGTCGATGGACAATTTGTTGATTCCTATGATCCAACAATAGAAAACAGTAAGTATTTGATTTTTTTAGGCCTACTTAACTTGTTTTTTTAGGTCTATCTATCTATCATACCTATGTCTAAATTCATCAACAATTGGCTAAACTAGAACGAAGCACAGTAGCCTATAATGTACAACTGTATTTGAATATGTAATATAAATATAAATAAGATTAAAGGAAAGCAAGTAAGCTTTCAAAGCAATAAACTTTTTTATAAGTGCTCTAGAAGTACTACTACTTAGAAGTTTACTACATTTGTTGTTATCTAACAATTTTCACATTTTTTCAGCATTTATCAAAACAACACGTGTCCGAAGTCAGGAGTATGATTTGAAACTTGTAGACACTGCTGGGCAAGATGAGTACTCAATATTCCCAGCCCAATACTCAATGGATATACATGGCTACGTCTTGGTTTACTCCATTACTTCGACAAAGTCCTTTGAGGTTGTTCAGATAATCTATGAAAAACTGCTTGACATGACAGGAAAAATTCAGTAAGTAGTCTTTTAAAAATTCAATTCAGATCTGTTATAGTGTTGATTTGCTCTTTTCCCTTAAATCTAGCTATTTTCAACTTCATTAGACCTACTGTGTTTGTCCCCAACAAAATTATCGATAAAACTTTGTTCATATCAATATTACATTATCAATAAGTTAATCAATACAGTAGAACTTGGATAGTTTGACTCTCTGTAGTTCGACACTCCTTATAATTCTACACAGTCTGTGACAACTTAGCATGTCAGTAACGGCTGATAATGTCCACAGAGAGGGAGGGGGGACTGACAAAGGCGAAAATGTTAAAAAAAATGGTGAGTGATTTTAATTTTGCTTAAATAATAAATTGTTTTTCATAAAAATTTATTGTTTCCTAAATTCAATTAATGATTATTAAGCTCCCAGTGTTAAAAATTTCCCATATACTCCATATAGTTCTACCTTTCGATAGTTCGACACTCTCCAAGTCCACAAAGTGTCAAACTATCGAGGTTCTACTGTACTTTGATTTTATAGTTGATAAAGTACTTCTTAAGAGTTTCTTAAGAGAATCCAACAAATTTCTAAAACCAAACATAGTAACCATATTTCTGCAATCCTTCACTTCTTTAACACAGGCCTGTTGATGTAGGCTATCGTAAAGGTAGAAGCCAAAGCCGGAGGCAACGACGTTTCCAGTCAGCTACATATCATGATTCCCGACGAAGGCGAGTACTGACCCTGCTCTCACGCTCTCCCTCCTCCCTCTCTCAGTCTTACCCCTGTTGTTTGAAAGCCTTTGGATTCTTAACATATTATTAGAATCGAGACTTCAGAAAAAATTAGTGAGGCTCATCGGTGTGAAGCTTGGGCTTAGGTATCTCGATGTGGAAGTTGGAGAGCTTATGAGGAGCTGGATCTCTCCACTTGAAATTCGTCGAGATCTTACTGATCTGGTCATTTTGTGGATACTAATCAACGGCTCAATCTTCTGCCCTGACATCCTGTCCAGTCTTAACTTTAGGGTTTCCGGGTATACCAGATCTACTGATCTCTTCGTCCACATCACCTATAGGACAAATTACCTGAAACAGGAACCATTTGCTAGACTTACAGTCAACTTCCAGTTGAGGTGATTTTTTCAGTGACAAGATTAGTCAATTGAAGTCCAAGTTCCTAGCGCACTGAATTCCATCTCGCCTCCCTTGATCCATGTCTTCCTTCATTTCTACTCGATATCACACCACAAACTCACACATCAGTCACACACTCACATTGCATATTACTTTGCCTTTAATTGTATTCTTTTAGTTAGCTTACCTAAATTCCTTGTTATTATTACAACCATATTTATATATTGTCATTGATACATTCTTTGTGAAGATAGAATCGGAAGGTATAATTTATTTATAGCTGATATGAAAATTTGTACTTAAGCTAGAAGGTCTTGGCTTAAGATAATAGGTACATTGAGATTGTTAATTTCCTAATTTATTTTTAAGAATTTATTATTTGTTATTATTTAAATCGTCTATCTTTGTTACCCTGCAGATTTTTGCTCTATAATTTTGTTGAATTTATCTTAACTTGTACCAACGTGTCTGAATTTCCTCTACTTAGTTGTACAAGTGAACTGTTGCTAGTCATAACACTGTTCATTCCACAATTGTCTAGATTAAGCCTTTATTGTATGTTCTTGTTGTTTCATCTTTATTGCCAAACTCATGTGTGTATTGGCATTACCGTTGAGAGAAATAAATAAAAAAAATAAGAGGGCATTGGAGTCAGAAGAAATTTTGTTGCTGACCGTGGAGCTGCGAACTAGGGATAAAGTGCTGCAAAACTGAGAAATGACCGAACAGGAAGTTCAGGCGAATATCAAATGTCTGGGCTCCTTGTTCAAAATGATTGTTGTTATTCTATTTATAAAATTTATTTTATGAAGTTCTGTAATATTTTGAGAGTTATTGTAGTATGCCATACTATTTATATACAGAATTCCCTAAGGAAATGATCCAAATTGCTTAAATTTGGAAATTTTAGAGGTACATTCCTATGTTAATGTTTTATCAATAGATTAAATGGAAAAGGAATGTAACCACATCCGAAATATACAGATTGAAGGTCTCTGGATCATTTCCTTTGGGGATAAATGAGGAGTAATGTATAGTATGAAAAGAACAAATATAAAAAAATGTAAATACTTGGGACGAATATAACAAATATAAAAATAGAATAACAAAATCCACTTTAAGGGGGAAAAAGGATCCAGATATTTACTTAAGAGATTAGGACAAGGTATAAATATTAATGCTCTGTTAAAAAAAAAAAAAAAAAAAAAAAAAAAAAAAAAAAACAAGCGTGTTTTTTAAAGACGCTTTGCTAGCAACAGTTTAAAGCAATAAACCATTATTATTATTTTAGGGTGGTTTTCAAAAATAAATTCCAAAGTAAATAGGCTGTTTTCTCCCCAGCTATATTGATAAAATTTTGAGGTTTTATTTTTTATGTTAAACAGCTTGGGCCTACTTGGGGACCATTTACTTAAATAGGATATTAGTGTTTGAATTTGAGCTTACAATGACTTATTTTAGGATAGCTAGCACCCCCAAAAATTTTAATCTAAATCCGTCCATTTGTGTACAGAACCAAAATGTGGGGGACATCCTATGGAAAGTGAAAAGACTGCCCACTATGCACTGATAGCCACTCTAATATTTCTCTACAGCTTAATTTTTCTCAACAGCCACTCTAACTTTTCTATACAGCCTAATTTTTAGGCGGCTTAACCCCTATATTTAAATATTATACAATATAAAATCCTTGAAATAAATTTGATTGGATAATAAAGATTGTTTTTAACTCTGTTTTAGTGTCCCTATCGTTTTGGTGGGGAACAAGACAGACCTGCATATGGAGAGAATGATCAGCAGTGAAGAAGGCAAGCGGCTGGCTGAATCATGGAAAGCAGCCTTCATTGAGGCATCAGCTAAACAAAATGAGGTGAGTTTTGATGTCTTGATATTGCAAAGTAATCTTAAATAAAATATAAACCGATTTAACACATACGCTGCGGTTGGGTCATTGGTGACGCACGGCGCGCCGCAGCGAGAGGCGTGTGCGTCACCGGGGACGCAGCGCGCCATGTTTCATTTACGGAGCCAGCGTGGTTCAGCCACTCGCCGAGGACGATCGAGACGCGCTAGCATTGCTTCTCGGATACCAGTCTGCCGTGCGGTGTGTTTCATTCGTTCGCCCGAGGTGCCGCGTGCGTCTCCCGTGATGCACAACTTTTTTGTTGTGAATCGTGTCTTCTGCTGTATATATTATTGTTTATATGAATTATTTTAGTGTTTAGCTATTGTTTTTATTACAATGGATCATACAAAAGCCAGTCCATTGAACTTGATACTCTGGAGAACGTGCCTTACGGCGGCCTTGCGGGCGGTCAACCTTGGACTTGTGTCGTGCAATGCTGCTGCGTCACCGGTGAACCATGACTTTCGGAGGTCCAGGAACCAGGATGCTGTCTTCCAAATATTGTTTCTAAGCCATTTTATGGTCTTTCAATTAATAAAGGAAAGATTCCTTGCAATAACTATTTTTAGCTTCTTAGGTAGTTATCAACATTTTTGGCAGCAGCGAATGTGTTAACATGCTTTTAGTCAAACCGCTTCAAAACAGATGTTTTCAATACAAGCCGTACGGTGTTAATGTAGTTCTTTTTCACTTTTGGAAGAAAAATAATCAGCTGGTGTCAATTATTAGCTTTTTGTTTTTACAAAGTAGTAAAACTGCATTAGCTGACAGTCGGCTGAATAGCAAAGAGACAGAAGCATAGACTATATACACTAACGAGAATAGACTTCTCATAGCATAGCTTAGGCGCATTTGAAACCAGTTTACGGTGGCAGGATCTTTTGTGACGTGCATTAAGCACGACATGATGTTCAGTTCATAATCAGTTCTTCTACTCTTCTTGTCTTTGCATAAAACACTTTATAAATTTATTTTTCCTGCACTATAAAACTGGTTGAAAATACAACTTGATTGCAGTATCTGTAGTAACTGGCTGGGTAGCTGAGTGGTTAAAGAGCTCGCCTTTGAATCTGAAGGTTGCCGGTTCGATCCTGAGAAAAGTTAGTGCTTTTGATGGTTCGATACTGGACCCAGCTGCCTTTGGTCATTGGGCTATTAATTATTGATCCTGACAAATGAAACAGCTGATATTTGTCAGTAACAAACCTACACCTCATCTGATCCATTACAATCATCACACTCACCCCTTCAGTCATACTCACCTTAAAATACGCACCACAGAGTGCGTCGGTGTTTCAAATAAAATATCTAAATATCTCTTGTACTAAAAAATAGTTCACCACACTAGCTTAAAGTTGCTCTTTGAAACTCGGTCAATTTAGGACCTCAGCTTGTGCCACATTGGTAAAACCATTGGCTGTTGACAGTACAACTACTTGACCCCCAAGTACTATCAACTTGACCCTGTGCAAAAAGCATCACTTTAAATCCCAGTGATAACATGTACTATTCAGATGTTACTCGTAGAAAAAAAATTAACTCTCTCTTAGGAACAATAGAGAGGGATATAAACATTTAGATAATGTTTTATTGAGTAGCAGGAGTCCTCAAGCTATTTGTAATGTTATATCACAGACTGAACTCTAAACAAGTCATATTGGTAATCCAATCTTTGAAGTGAAACATAAAAATATATTAATTAAGTGGAATTTATGAACTAAAAAGTTATAAATTTACACTGCCAACACTACTATTTAGCCTAAGTCCAAATGGAGACCTTTGCATAATATTGACCCAAAATATTAGACCTATTATTCAATAAAACTCAAAGGAAAGGAAAGTAAAAAAAAAAAAATAAATAAAAAATACATGGACTTGTCATAGGATGAATGGTTTAACTATGATTTAACTTCTTAATTTTTATTTACAGTCTGTCGCTGATATATTCCACACACTGCTACTGGAGATAGAAAAGGCCAATGGAAATATGCAAGAAAACTCAAAATGCTCCATATCTTAAATTGATGGAAACCATGACTTTAACTAATCATTAGGGGGTTACTTTTGAGTTAGTGCAAAAAAGGCTGGTCTTCATCATAAATCAATTCCTAAACTCGTGTAAAATTGGTGTTAGTTATCATAGTTAATTGCTGTACAGAACCATATAATTGTTGTTGATCTGGGTTGAAAGTCAACTGACCTAAATTCTATACTTCTTTTTTGAATGTGAACAATGTATAGGCTATTTTTGCTAGTTATTGATTAGTTTTTAGGGTAGATTAAGGTTCTTTTGTGTACATTGTGTGTAATTAAATCAATTATATATTTGTAAATACATTAACAGAATGATCTTGTGTATGTTTGGGTGCATATTAATTGTTAATTGCTTTTGCCTTGAATGAAAATCTTGTAAGCCATTGGGTTATTGTTGTTTATTTAAATATTTTTTAATTGTACTTCACAATGAATGCATATTTGGAATTTATTTTGTATTATAATTCTAAAATAAATAACATTGATCTAATATTTATATTTTCACCTCCCCCTGATTAATTTAACCAACTTAATTGCATTGATTGCTTACAAAAGATAAAATATGTCATTGAAGATTACAGCTCAGTATAAGATAGATTGTTAAAGGGTCAGAATACAGTAGATCCTCGACAATCCGACACAACCTACCTATCTTACTGAAGGTACCATTATAAAAATACTAAACAACCTTTCAGCAATGGGTTAAAAATGATAAAACCGGTTCACAGAGAAAGATGTCCACAGTGGAAAATAACCAACCAAGAATTTAATTTTATCTAATGAGATAAAATTAATCGTAAATGCTTTGAAGTGTGAGTTATTATAAATTTTATTTTTAAAATTAATATAATATTTTAGTTTCCTCTGTTTATTTGCTCTAAGTGTTAACATCAGATTTCAATAACGTTTATATCACAGAAAAGTGGTCGCTAGTGTTTGATCCATGTTAAATGACTTAAATACTGATATGATATTGTAAAATCAACTGTCAACGACAGTCGTGCAAAAAAAGAACGGCCACAGTTGCAATGGGATTACGTCTAGTGACCATAAATTGCACTCTTGAAAAAACGCTGCAAATAGCAGTGGCCGAGTCATGTAGTACACATCGTCCTGTGAAGCTCGAATGTATTACTGATTATTATTGTATGGACGACTCGAAGAGGAGAGAAATCCTCACATGAGAGTTGGTCAGGGCCGGCACACCCATTAGGCGACTGCCAAGGGCGGCAACTAATAAAAAAATAACTAAGCCAAAATAAATATATTTTTTTAATTAACAAATCACACAGAATTATTTTAAATAACTAAATAATTGTTGATAGTTATTTTTTAAGTTAATTTATTTTAGCACTGAATCTATTGCTGCCGTCCCTGGCACTGATGTTGCTGCGAGATACAATCACGACATTCTTTTGAAACTACATGTGTGGCGTGTCTCCCACATTGGGCTAGTAGACATGTCAGTAACAATTTCACCGGTGGCTTGGAGCGCTAGTGATGATTTACTAGCGCGTTGTGTGATTGGCTGCAGAGTTAACTCGGATGACACTACGTTTTGATAATGGAACCTGGTAACCAAAACTAGTCATCACAATAATGTTTGGATTGATAACATTCAAGGTATTTTAACTATCAATAAGCCTGATGTCAATCCAGGGGGCAAATATTTATTTATATTATACCCCCTTCAAAATAACTGTGTGGTCAAAACAATAAATTTCAATTCCCCATTTTTTCCCGTTCAACCCACTGCCAAGAATCCAACCAATCACAATCACTCAGAATTATTACAGCTGTTTAACATGTTCACTGCGGCATATAAAATGATAGATCTTCCCCATGTGATGAAAAATTTTATTGCTTAAAAATTTCCTTATGGTTGCTGAAGACCATCTGATTACATGAATGCTCTTCCCGATTCATTTTAGCGAATTTCCTTTGGAATGAAGCTGTTACCGTCTTTTATAGGAGCTATACAATATTCAGTATAGGGTCCGGTCTGAGATTACATAATTTTATATATCAATTTGTAGCTTTTTATGTGTACTTTCTGGATCCGTAGTGGTTTTTTGTCGGAAACACTTTTTTAAAACTTCACAAATAACAATTTACTAAAAAATTTAACATGGGTTTATATGGGAAATAGAATTTTTAATATTGAGTGTTTGTGAAAACGATAACTATTGAAAAAAATCGTCAGATCATTATGAAATTTGGTACAGGCATGTAAATATTGCCATTTGAAATTTGAAAATTGAAGTACGCAGGTCTGCTGCGACGGGTGTATTCTGTGTCTGCCGCCATTTTGAAAATAACACCCACTGGTGAGTGCTCAGCACTATTCAAGTGTCATAAAAATTTTCACTAATCAGAAAAAACTGTAAAAGTTTTCAAAATGTAAGCTATATACAATTATTTAAAAAGAGCTCACTGGAGTCATGGCACTCACTGGTGAGCGCTCAGCATCTGGCGTTGTCATTAAGTTCGTCTACTTCAAGTTAGAAACATTTGATTGCTGTCTGAGTTATCTCTGGACCCATTTTTTGTTCCTGAGATGTCCAATCCTTTGTTTTACTGAAGATAAAACCATTATTATAATGTAACCCCAAACACACATAAAATGAACGCTTGTGTAAAATATAACAGCAACAAGATTAGGGATGTTCGGGAACGGATTACACAGTTAGACAGCCTCAGTCATCCATAAAACACGGGCAAAAGCTTCCCCTTACCTCACTGGTGTGCGGCTGCACAGCAACTGAATGAAGAAGACGATTACGAACACTCACCAATGAGCGCGCAACTTGGCGGCGAGGAACTAGACCACTCACTGGTGAGTGCCCCACAGCGAATGTGTTTATGTGTCATGCCACTTTATGGTAATGTTTTGCTTGTTTGTAAACAATGATTCTTATTTTGATTATTTTGACATTTGAGATATAAAAAGAAGCGTTTGCAATGGCAACTAGGGGAAGTAACACTATCATCAGCACTATTATTCACTCTGAATTCAAGGGTGAAGTTAATGAACATCTAATTGTGAAGAAAATAGGGGAATTCGGGATGGTATCGAGGGTATTTAACTTGTGGTGGGAAATAAAATTCTGACTATTAACCACACCTTAATTTTGAATGGAGTATAGAAAGTCAACAATAGATTGTCTTCCACTATTGTTATTTTATCCCTTTTGTTGTGGTGGTGGGGGGGGGGGGGGGGTGGTAAACAGGTTTGCCAATATGCATTTGGGAAAATCTCTTGAGCCTGTCAGAGCAGAGTTTCGGTATTTAAATTTCAGTGTTTAAATGTTGTATCATTAATTAAAGGATTGATTGTTGTGGGTACAGTTTTAAATAATATGATGTTTTAAAAATTTATAGTAAGTTGTTTATTATATGACAAATAATAGGTTTTTCATTATAGCAAATAATTTTTAAAAGCTGGAAAATACTGCGGATGCAAAAATAAGAAGGATTTCCAATATAATCAATCCATAAGCAAAATAATAGATTAATTGATTCTAGCTAAAAAAATCAATGCATCGATTATTTTTAACTGATTTTCCCATCACTAATCAAGACCTAGGAAAATCTAATAATAACCAATAACTTTGACTGAAAGTTGAAGATAAAGGATAAATAAATCACAAATAGAATGTTAACATTACCCACCTATATTTGAAATGCTTAGTACAGAAAGGTCACTTTATATAACAAAATAAGTCTGCATAAACAATTAGCAAATTGTTAAATGATTGATTGCACCATTATTAGCAAGATTAAGTAATACTCACATATTTTCCAAATCAATCAACACCGATACATTAATACAGCTAAATTCAGTTCATTACTCTTAAAAAATATCAGGAAACTTATGCTGGGTCTAATTACTTCAATATTGCTTGAATTTCAATTAATTAAACTACAAAAATTCTAAACGACAACATTTTAAACATAAAACACTATTATATTTCAAATATAACAATAAAACCACTTTGAGCGTAACATAAATAGATTTGTTAATTATGAGCTAACGACAACCGTACACAAAGAATAAGACTTTACCACATTTATAACGTCAACACACTGGGTATTACGAGGAACTGTCTAAAACCTCTGTCATATGATAAAACATTACACCGATGAAATAAACGAGATACAGTAGTTACATTATTGGTCCAAGATAAAGTTACAGAGGTATTTTGCCGAACAAAACAGCGTATCAAAATACTCGTTGCATACTCTGATATGTAGAGTTGTGCTGAATGGATCGATTGTCGATGGTAATGCATACATCTGTCCTTCTCATTCACTTTGTACTAGTAAAACTACAATTTAAAAAATTGTTTCTACAGGTATATAGAAGAAAGGCACAAAAGATATTAAATACAAAAAACGTAATTGAGATTTAAAATTTTAATTGATAAAACGTGATGATTCAAATGCTAATCCACAACAATTATAAAAAAAAGGAAAACAATCCACACAATTTACCTAAAGTAAACTAATGCCACAAAGTTAGTGTTGTCTGTCATCAGATGATTTTTTTATTCCAGTAAAATAAAAGTTAATCGTAAGGATTTACTAGGTGTTGAAACAGTGTTTGGAACGGAAAGGGGCGACAACTCAAAACTTTTGGTTCTCATCTCAGTTCATTGCACATACTATGAAAACAATTAAATCAGTAATAAGATTTGTTGCTAAGAAAGGATTAAACTCCATGTAATAAAGCTTGTTGAAGCCAGGAAATCAGCAAAAAAATTTTGAAAATGATTAGTTGCAAGAAAAGTTAGTAGGAACAAGCTCAGTATAGGTGTTTTGAATTTTATTGATGTATCAACAATTCATTTCACTTTAAAATAAAATGTTTTAACTTAAGACTAGTTAAACTTTATCACAAGTCAAATATTTTAGGATTGCTTACATGTAATATTAATTTTATGACCTACGTGTTTGTTATTTGGCCGGTTTAACGTTTAGTCACAAGTCCCCCAACAGTTGCTAATGCAAATAGCAGATGATAGCTGACACGGCAGGTGTACCATCATTGGTATCTTACTGATGTAGAAGGTCTCTTCACTATAAATAATTGTCCCAAAAATCAGAGTTTAGAATAGGTGTAGTAATGAATGCGTAACAAATGTGATAATTAATAGGTCGAATGCAATCCAATAAAGTTTTCGTAACTCTCAGGATGAAAAAATGTTACGTTTCAAATAAACCTTGCCTACAAAAATGTCAAAAACAAATTACGAATAGACAAAATAAATTATTTCACATTCAGAAAATCCTATAAAAAACCGATATCTTCAATTTGTGTTCGGACACTAACTGTTCTTTCGTTAGGTTATTTTTATACACATTTTTTGTACTATTGGCTTTATTTTTTACAATTATTTTAATCACCCTACTAACAGTTTATACCACTTAACTTTGAAACCGAGCAAGTATCAAGGCCACACATTTAGGGCAGATATATGCATTTACAGATGCACAAGCACAACTAACAAACAAACACACATTAACATTTGGGATGTTAATTTGGTGCGGACACAATTCCAAAAATACTAAGATACACACCTTAAAAGTTAATAAATACTCACATAAAAGCTGAAAAATGACTATTAAACTGATTTGATTTTAATACTGTGTTTAGCCTTTACCACAACCGTAAAAAGTTCTAAGTTTTTTCATAAGTTTGTAACAGGTAGATAACATTTGTACAGTTTGAGCAAAATAATTTCTCTCAGCAACTTATTGTATAAGATTAAATAATTGACACTATTAAAAATCAAATAAATTTCATAATTATTTTGAAACATCCACAAAATATGAAATATAACCAAATTGTCCGGTATACAATAATTTGTTCAATATATTTTTAACTACAACTTAATAAAACAAATATACTAATTTAAATAATAATAATGAAGTATTTTGGAAACTTTAAAATCATAAAAAATGTAAAGGTAAAAATTATAAATATAAAATTTCCTAGAGAACATTTTTATAGCCAATCTGTAGAGAAAAAAAGTAATAAGAGTTGTATAAAGATTATAACTTAGTAAACTACAAAAGGCTGAAGTTAGTTTAACAAAATAGAATCTAAAGAGAAAATGAAAGGTCTAAAGAGGCATTTAATAAATGAACGGGATTTTATCAAAGAAGCTCAATACATAATTCATAATTGGTGTATTTCACTGCATAGTTTGATTGCCTCCACCAACTTTATTTTAATCTCAAATTTACGTTACTCCCTTCAAATAATAATACGTTCTAAGTAAAAAATAAAAATCACCCAACAAGAGAAACAAGTGTATTACTCGTTATAGACTAATTTATTTATTAATGTTTTGATTTGAAAAACTTATCATAAAAATTGTTTCAAATAACTACATATAAAATATCAACTCACAAACTGTAGATGTGAAAATACTTCACACTTTCCACTCCCAAACTTAACTTGTAATAAAATAATTTGTTGTTCGTTAGAAAGCACTAAAGATGTATAAACAAAATAAGTAGAATGGTTACTTTTTTTCAAAAAAATGTCCAAAAATGTCTAAAGGCGAGTCAACAGTTTGTCTTAAATAGCTCACAGTACGAAATATTGTTCAATTTAATCAGACTGCGAGTGGAGTTTTTTGTAAGGAGTGCACATTTTATGTAATATACCCTGAATGTTAGTATTATGGTACACAAGAAACGTACAATGCAATTACGTGAGTAATTCATCCCAAGAGCCAATTACATTGTGGCACAATTCCTATTTTTGTACCTGTTCTCCAATTGACAAAAATATGACCTTTCCAGGCTATATCATTATTGTATGGAATTGAGAATGTGCACATGAGAACTGTCTACCATTATCAGTGTTAATTAGAGTGTCTGGGGGTTTTAAGAGTTAGTTTGAGTAGAAAATTAAATAAAAAATCCTTTAAATTACAAGGTAACAAAAAAATTTACTATAAGCTAAGGAAAAATACAAAAATAGCAATTTTAGACTAGGTGGTTTCACAGGCTTAGGAGTTCTTCAATAACTCTAGCCATTTAGAATTCTATATATTTTCAATTGCATTTCTCTTCTTAGGAGAAGAATGTTATAATGTATAATACCAATTACAATTAGGAATACCGCTAGCTTGAAAGAGCGCTAACAATAGAATACAGTCCTAGTCTATAGACCCTTCTAAATTATTACGTACAAGAGGATAAGTGAGTGATTGCCTTAAAATGGTGTTAAAACAGTGGCAAGAGATCAGCGAGCTACTCTAGGAAACTTAAAGAGAACAACATCACAGAGACTTGGTGTTATGCTACAGTCCGCACATTTAACATCCCAACTCTAAAATAAGTCCTCTTATAAAAATTTGATTCAAGGATAAGCTCTTATGTAAACCTAAACACAATGGAGACATATGCATCTATGTATACATTTACAGCGCCGTGCGAGACGAGCGTGAGCGTGCCTGCGCCGGCGACGAGCCTGCGCCGGCGCCGGCTCCGCTTGCGTCAACTCGCACGGCCTGGCAGGATCACGTGAGCGTACTTCAATAGTATATGGTCCAATGGCACTACACTACACTACCTAAAGGGATCAGAGTACATATTATCACCCACAATTAAATATTAAAATTCTACCACAGCCCAATTAATTAGTAATTAGTATTTTCGTACACATCCTTTATTAACGAATTAGATTGTGCGAGTGCAAAATACAATACAGACGGATTTAAGAAATATCATTGCAGTTTATCGGGAATTTCGTGTCTGTAGTAGCCATTGACAGTATATAGCAAAAAGGGAAACACGAGCCTGTCGAAAACACGTATTTAAAATAAGTCGCTCCGGTTACATTAAAAAATCTGTGAGACGAGACACTTACCGATTATATAATAATCCAAAAATACATTCAACCTTTCCCGCTAAACAGATAAACACCTTTCCATTTCAAATGAACTTACTAGTGGAAACTGCAATGAATATTTAAAACACTTAAACTAGATTTAGTAGATAATAATGCACCTTTATTTTGGTAGTTAAAAAAAACTATTTCAAAACTAAATAATTCTTTATCCAACAGGATGGGTTTTAAAACAACAAAGATAAAACTTAAAATACATAACAAAATTAAATATTTTAAATTCTAAATGCTAAGAAGAATCAAACAACAACAGACGAGGATTACATGGTGAAAAGCTACCGAGTACCCGATGACTAAAAAATATCAAACCTCCATGATGATATGCATAAAATATAAACTATGTACACAATTAAAACCAAGTCTCAGTTTAAATTATTAATTGGAAGATAGTTTTGATTAAAAAAAGAGATGCAATTAGCCTCATTGATTTGTTCACTGGAAAGTTCAAGAAGTTACTTCAAAGCCAGAACTCGTTTATCAGTTATTAGTTGCTGAAGCTAATACATTGAGGTTGCTGCATTGGAAAGTAATAAAAGAAAATAGTTGCTAGCTTGGTCTCTAGTTAATAAGAAAATGCAAAAGAAAAAACACTATATAGAAAACAACACGATTTTAATAGTTATTTTTATAGAACAAAAAGAGCGGCCTAAAATATTGTAGGCATAAACCAAAAACATTGCTAAGTATTTCAATCTGTATTAAAATGAATTTTTTTTACTAGTAAATGAGAAGTTGGTATTTACATTAGTTTTGAATTCAAGGAGGGCTAGCACTATTTATAGATCAAAATTTAAATAAAATAAAATCACTGTCATAGTTAACAGTGTATTTAAGATACATGACACAATAAAAAATCACAAGGTCAGTGATTTTTCATTGAATCTTAAAACATTATGTTTATAAACCGTTACATCAAAATATTTTTAAACACAGTTACTTAAGTACAACATTATTTTGTGATATCCATATATCTAACTAGACAATACTAAAATCTCATTTACGAGACAGTAAAAATGCATTGGAAATTGCATTTTATACCGAACACAGAGGCACGACACTTTGGCAGTTGAATAAAAAACAAAGAGAAAAGCCACAAAGCTGGGCTACGGTAACTACGTCCTAACAGATAAAATTATATATTTGCGTATTTGTTTAGAATAATTCCAACACCACCAGTCTAAGAGATATCTAAATGTCTCACTATTTGGTATTAAAAGATGCCAGTGGAAGCATTGCACATGTACTTAATACTACAAATAGTACAACAAGTATAATATAACAATCAAGCTAGTGTTCAACAAACAGATAACAATCAGTGGGCATCGATTCTCGACATCCCTGGGCAATGTCTTGGGACAAGATGAAGCCAAGTAGAGGGGCCCAACTCTGGGCTTGTTCTAACAGTGAACAGCCAAAATACCCGTCTTGAAAATTTATCTGATCTGAAGAAAGTAATGTTTTTGAACATTAAATTGAAGTCCTCTCTCTGAGCACCACTCACAATCAATGTTACGACATATTACTGGGAATAAATTTGGTACATGAAAAAAGTATATCGCATTCATCCTATATTTTCAAAACAGTAATTTTAATTTTTACCGTTATATTTGCACAAAGTCAATACATAAGTTAAGGATGTTTTTTTTTTCTTATCACATAAAGTGAGATGCGGTACCATAATTAATAATCATACATGAAAACATTTCGAACATTAATTTTTTTTTTCTTTTCATGACCATTATTTAATTTGTTTAAACAAGATTGTTTCTTCAGGTTACCCCACCAAAGGTCCGATCTTGTGTAGGGTATACAAGAGAACTTTTACAATGAGCACCTGTCTCTAGCAATAAGGTAAAAAATATTACAAAATTTTGTGAACAAGTTTGATGGCTTAGTGGTCTTCAAGACAACCGATTTTAGTTGTTAACATCGCGTTTATACTTAGTGGTTAAAAGCTGTTAGTAGTTAAAAGCTTGTCTGAATCTGTTTCAGATAAATATCTTAGTGAAATAACCAAATGAAATTCTCTGTTGTCATTGGTATAAAAATATTTTTGTATTAAAAAGGTATAATTTCTTAGTATAAAATAATTAATGTCAAAAGTAAAGATCACAATTCCCGAACCTTATAAAGATGTTCTTTTGATTGTAATTAAAAGATAAATTTATGAATTACTGATCAGTACAGTAACTAGCCTAGTGTGATTTAATTTTATGTAAAATCATAGTTGTGTAACTTAAATAAAAGATGAAAATACTACACGAGCGTATAAAATATATGTTTTGTCTTAGTTATTCCAAGCGCTTGTCAAGCGTTGAGCAAAGTTGCGTACGGGAGGACAGGATGTCGAGAAGTCAACCCAAGTCTAACACACAACAAAGAGAGCCTTGTGCACAGGAGTCTCACATCATCCGACTCCACGGTTAGAATATTACATCAGGACCGTCTCTTCGGACCTCACTAATATCACATGCATATTTAAAATAGGATTGTCTAACAGCTAGCGATACGATATACTGTAAAAATCGATGTTTAAAGAAGTAGTACGTGAATCTATCACAATGTTACTATACATCTACTATTGCAATGCGAACATCATAGGCCTACACTGTATATTTCTAGAAGCCACAAAGTACACTACATCAGTCATTTGGTTTATTATAAAGGATTACATTTTGGTACCATTCCACAACACGGTTAAAATAGCTGACGACCGCACCAAGTCAATATCAAAGATGCCTAAGGGATTGATAATATTGATTGTAAAACATTACAGTGTTTATGTGCTCATTATTGATTGTTTTTTAAGTCTTACAATGAATCACTAACCGACGAACAAATGAATTAGGTTATAATACGTATAAATATATATTTCCTCCTCGAAAAAGTTTTAAGGTTATGTCATACTAAGTTTTAAGAGACTAATATGATAAGCTTATACAATATGATAGAATTAAATATGTAGGTTATAAAGTCGGCAAGCTTGTGTTATGTTTATAGGTGAGATAGTAAACAGTAAAAACAGTCCAATGATTTTTCAGTGGGATAATTTGATAAATTTAAGTGATTAGGTATTTTTCTTATAGTTTAACATATGTACAGTTATTTTCAAATTATTTTAATAGACTATATGAAGATCAATAATACCACGGGTGTTCTTCAATTTATTAATAAGAATGTACAATTTTCAATAGTATTTTACAACCCTGTGTACGACTTGCTTTCTCTTTTACTTGTCGCTTATTTTATTTAACAAACATTATTATACGAGTAAAACAACCGATTAGCTTGAAAGCTCTTCCAGTTAAATAATTAAAACCTTGTTATTTAAGTATAAAATAAGATAAATACTTATTGCTCGGTTTTGAGGAACAGTTATTGCTCTGATTGTTTCTTGCCACGCCACAACTACTATTTCTTTAACCATTTTTTTTAACCATAGTTTTGGTTTTACAATATTATGTTCACTGAGACATGGCAAAACATTTGAACTTAACAAAATAAAATAATTTGTTTTTAGCGCCAAATGGAAATGTACATCCGTTCTATTTTTTATTATTGTATTTTCATTCTATGTCATGAAATTTATAAAATTAGTTTCTTAGTTATTAATAAATTTGAGCCTTTACAAAATGAAGATTTAATGAAAAATGTCAAGACAAAATATTTAAAACATACTGCTAGATACACTAACTATAGTAAAAAGGTCATCATAAAATAATATAAAGTAGAATTACTTGATTATGGGATTATTTAAAAGGTTTGTTGTGATTAAATTATTTAAAATAAACAAATAATGATTAAAATGGTAGTTTAAAAGTAGTTTGTGATCATTTGTTTCCTATTCATGTTAAAATAAAAATTATACTGCAGCCTTTATCACACAATAAAAGTCTTCCCAGTTAAAAGGCATAATATTATCAACTTTTGTTTGTCCAACTGTACCGGCAAATTTTAGTATCATTATATGAATGACGTTGACTTGGGGCCGCAGCGGAAAAAACAGTTAGAATGTTGAGCATTACGTTACACCAAATGGGGCAAGTGATACAAAAAACACCTCAAGAGATACTTGATCATTTACATAAATAAAATAAATACTTAGGCCTAACAAAAATTTATAATACACAACGGAGATTCAATTCGGCCATGATTAAAATATAAGCTTGGTAAATAAAATTCTAGTCCTCTCTTTCAATAATAAAAAAAAATCGACCAGCTTCTTGGCATATGACATGTAGTCAAACAACTATGTAACTATGTAAGGAATAAACACTACTGTGAATCTAAAATTATAAAATCAAAATAAATACTGTTTTAATAAGAATAAATAAATACTTAAAATAACTACATATTCAAGAGAAAATGCATCAGTCACAAAAATATAAGAAGGAGCTTCTCTGAACTCGCGTTCAACAACCCTGATATAGGACTGTCGGCCGGCGGCCGACCCGTGAATAGAAACATTAGCGGACAAGTAAACATCATTATTGCTTACACTCATCGTGAGCTCGATACTAACAAATGAAAATCTAATCTAATCTATAAACATCGTACTAACTATCAAAGACTAATCTACCCGATGAAAAATCTTTGCTTACTCGAGGGCGTAATCACATTTTTAAATTTGAGGATAAAAAAAATTAACAAGATTACTTGTGAATAAGATATTTTGTAGAAGGAATCGTTACGTGGTGAGCAATGCTTATTTGGCGGCCCTGGCGCCGGCGGGGGTGGCGGGGGTGGTGGTGGGGGGGTCGTCGGGGAGCGTCATGTTGAGCGCTGCGTACATCCCGGAGCGAGCCTTGCGCGTTACTCGAATCAACTCCTTGATGCTGGCGGCCAGGGCAGCCATGTCTGCAATCAAAAGCATCATAATGAATGTATATGTAAGAAGATTGCGCTCATGGAAATTAAGGTTACAAAAGATTAAATACACCCCGTCGCAGCAAACCTGCGTACTCAGCGAATTTCCAAATTAGTAATATTAATTTGACCAGATAAATCTGTAAACAAAATTTAATCACATGCTCATAAATAGGGAAATAAATGTCTATTCTCGTGATAAATATAGGGAAAGAGTATGCAGGTATGCTGCCATGGGGAACACTAAAAGTACGTTTTTAGCATAAAAAAACTATCTCGAACATATGAAGCCATAAACTTAGTTTCATCTATATCTGTCCATAAATAAACAAGTTCGCTTATCTTCCATATGATTAAAATGGGAAAAGAGTATGCTATGCAGGTTTGCTGCCATGATAAGCACAAAACCAAGATTTTTTACCATAAATAAATTAAGCTCAACCAAATGAAGCTAAATTTCGTGTCGATCGGATCGTTTTTACGAGAGTTATCGTGTCTAGGGACACATACATACATACATACATACATACATACATATATATATATATATATATACAAATTTTAATGACTATTATTTTTGGTCTCTGGGCACCTCAAAACGAAAAAGTAACATGGTCCCGGACTTAGGTCTTACCATGAGACCTACGGTAATAGCTTATTCCCTATGGGAAATTCGCTAAAATGGGGTGATGGCATTTTTTTACCCTTGATAAAAAAATTGAACAATTTTAACTGAAACCATTTAAAAGATCAATTTAGTCCCTAGATAATATATATTTTTAATTAAAGATAATTTGATGAATGACAGCTTGGTAAAATTGTTAATTAGTTTGACTACCCTGGACTGGTGAGACTGTGCGAGTGGTACCTTTGTCGTCAGGGGGCAGGGCACGGGCGGGCGGGTACGGGTGGTGGCTTCGTCGGTTGCCGCTGTTGAGGATTTCCTCTCTGCGGCAAGCCTGCACCCTGCGGATGGCGTCTAGCCAGTTCTGCATGTTGCTGCCGATATTGTTTGGCAGCCTGTCTCCACGCAGGTTCTCCATCTTGGCTACCAGCGTGATGACGCGTGCGTGTTCTCGCAGCATATCAACAATGAGCCGGTCCACTCGCGTCGGGTTCATGGGCAGCCGCGGCACCGGAATGTTGTTCGCAGATGACACCTTCTTCCCCGGATTGTTTCGGGCCAAATCGGCCTCAGTCTTCTTGCGTTCCTTTTCCAATCTCTTGAATTCGTCGTAACAAAGCTCGAGAAACCCGTGAAGCTCGCTGGCAGGACCAGTTCGTCTGGAAAAGATCCACAAATCAAAACGTTGATTGATTTCAATGAGAAAAGGGGGAATACAGATATATGTTTGTGCAATTAAAATCGTTGCATGGAGTTGTTGGGTTGTGAGGACAGAGCTCTGAACTGAGCAACCATATCCAATAAAAGCAAACTGTGACAATGAAACGTTACAAATTTAATATCAATTGAAATTCAGCAATTTGAAAGCTGAAACCTCTTAAAATTAATTGTAAATCACTGGTTTCCAAATGGTGGAATTTGATTATAACAATAATCATATGTCTAATGCTTAATAAATGTGACAAGATATGAAATGCAGTAGACTCTCTCTCTCTCTCAACCAGCCTATTATGTAACCAGCCAATAAAGTAACCAGCCTATTATGTTAAAGAAACTTTCCTTTTCACAGGCCTATTTTTCTTCAAACACTGAAAAGTTAGAGTATATGCATTTAGTACTGCACATGCAAAAGTTATCATAAAATCAAATAAATTTTATTGCACTGAATGTCTTGTTTGCGCTTTTGATTAGCCTGTGTATTTAGAAGTTTATAAAAATACAAAATGAGGGGAAAATTAGTTCAGTTTTTCACCAAAACCAAAAACAAAAATACCGGTTTGACCGGCAAATTGATTGTCACGTCCAAAGATTGACGGTTAAGAGGGAGACTACAGTAATTTATTCGGTTTGTGCCATACTTGCGAAACGCCATCATGTGCGGTGCAACAGAGTCGTAGAGGTGAAAGAGGTCGGGGTTGCCGGGCCGGAAGTGCATCAGCATCGCAGGGTCGAGCATCTGTGCGACCGAGGGGAAGCTGAAGCACATCTTGTCCAGGTTGTTGTTGGCAACCAGCGGGTTGTTGTTGTTGTTGTTGAAGCCCATCTCCAACGCGGTCAGCATGTCACGCTGGGTCATCATCCCGTTGGGCGACTGCTTTGGAAACAACGAGGATCAGTGTAGTAGGAATCAAGTGAGAATAATCTAAAGCTGACTTCAACACATAGGAGTCGTGGCCCGTCGATACTTGACGGATACAGCTCCATTCGTGCCAATTGGAGCGCTAAGCAGATGGTGCAAAATATGTACCCTATAGAATGTACTTTTAAAATTGCTACATTCTTTCAATTAATCAGCTGTTTTATATAATTAAGTATCTTTAGGTTTTGACAATTCAACAATCAAAACTTATTTACTTTTTTATCCGCCAACTATAAGGCTGTATATAGTTTAAATAGTATAAAATTGTGATATTTTTTCTGTCTATTTAAAGGATAAAAAATTATAGGGCCTAATTGTATACGTTTTTAAGTTCTGGCCATCTTTAATAAACCAAACCCTTCTTAAGCGTTTGCTCTTCTGCTGTATTTTGACAAGATACCTCTGAGTTTACAGTCAGCTGATTGAAAGCGTGTAAAATACACTCATTGCAAATGTTTGGAAATGTCAATAATTTTTATTTGAGAAAGTAAGATAGCATTAATGTAATATAGAAGAGTTTAGCTTTTATTTGGTTCAAACTGCATGTAAATCGGTCCAGTGGAAGTCTCAGATGAACTATCGAAAGATTTGAAAATGTTGACCTTTTTCCCCAAGTTAAATCTCCATAAGAAAAGTTTATTTTTCATTTTTGATGGGTTTAACTTAAATATTTTCTAAATACAAATATAACCTGCTAATATAGGACTCAAACGTTTGTTTTGGTTCAACCCGCATGTAAATCGGTCCAGTAGAAGTCTCAGACGAACTGATCATAAGTTTTTTTTTTTTACCTTACTGTTTTTTAAATATATAGATTTTATAAACGTAATTAATTAATAAAACAATACATTAATAGTTTATTACCTTTTACTAGGTTAAATTATATATTGAAATAACTGATTATCCCTGCTTCACAATAGAATTGATACCGGTAAAGGAACAATAATATTTTATGTTAATATTTCGTCATTGATTCAAAGTCAGTACTAGTGTTGCATTTCATTGCATAATTGTTGAAACATTTCTATTTGAGACTGTTCAGTAAGCACTTTCTACCCTAGTGATGACAATATACTATTTCCTTTGAATAGAAAAGTGTAATTCTGAATTACCTGCATAGGAAGCAGCTTATTCCTTGGAAACCAATGGGTGAGTACTTCCCTGGGGGCGGGGTAAACAAATCAATGTTTGGAGACTTCAACATTGAATCACTCATAACTTCCAAACCTTTGAATCCTTTGTCAGGTAACATTCCTTTAGTATAAATATCTGCTACACTTTTATTAATAATGTTGTCTTGAAAGTTTTTTCCATAATTATTGTCAATTCCTTCGATTCTTGAGAAATTGTTGGCTGGTCCTTTAGAGAAGCCGTTTTCTAAATCGGCATTTTTATAAAACTGTTTTCATGGTTGTTGAAGTATCCATTTTCTAGCAATCCAATAGGTGGTGGCTCATCCACCTACAAAAAAAGTAGTTTTCTATCAGAAAAATGATAAGGACAACATATAGTGTTACAGCTAAAGTAAAGGTTTCAAAATTGAGGCACTCATTTTATTAACTCTTTTTTTTAAGAGGTTGGCGGACTTCTTTTAGCCTTACTTTGCCTCGTCCACATAGACTATTGATCTGTGCGTGGATCGTACTAGACAAAGTAAGGGGGTGAGCCACTACAGTACAAGGTAAAAGGTACTGATAAAAGTCACTGGAAGAACGCGGATTCGAACCCACGACATCGCTGCCATGGTCTCGAAGTCCGGCGCGCTAACCACTACGCCACCGACTCACCCAAACTGGCAGCAAAACTGGCTTCAAAATCATTAAAAAATTGTTAACTTCAAGCTGATATCAAAAGAATGTTCAATATCCTTTGTTAAAACTAAATTTAAAATTTCATTGTGAACATTTAATTCAGTTTCATTGTTACTAAATAAATATCTACATAACTACAGTAGAGCCTTGGTACCACGACCCTCGATAGCTCGCCTACCTCAATAATAGGTAATGTTTTACAGACCCAGCGAATTGCCATACCACTCAATGTCAATCATATCCCTATAGGACGAATTCTATTAATATAAATACCTAGGTAGCATGTATTTTGAAATTACCAAGGTTGAATTACCGCACAATCAACCTCTATAACACATAATCAAAAATGTCTGGACCTCTATAGCACAAATTCACCCTCGGTGACACAAATCTTTAAGTAAATGAACTTCATACCACAAACCTAACCTCAGTAAAGCAAAGTACAGGGTGACCAATGGTAACCGTACGAATTTGAAACATTTGTTGTATGGTTATTGCACAAGTTAGGGAGATTTGGTTTATGTTTATGTCTTTGTCTTGCCATTTTAGTTTATACTAGAGATCGCCCACTGGTCGAAATTCGACCAAAAATTCAGTTGATTTTGAGTCAATTAATTTTCAAATGTTTCATAGGCTAAGTAAAACCTCTGTTCTTCCTTATTTGCTAGCATTTGTTATTACAACAGCTGTCTTATGATTCAATCAATTATCCTTCCCCCATAAGATTAACATTGAAACTTTGAAAGCCTGAAAAAAAAAAAAAAAAAAAAAGGGCGAAGCCCCGTGGGCTGATGTGAATTAAAACATGATTCTGCTCATCTACAGCACAATACCTTTCTAACGGTATGCGCGGATTTATCCTACGATGCACACGAGCTGAGAAAAAAGGAGGAAACGAAACATGCTTGCATATTAATATATAGATGTATAAGTGGTCAATATCACATCTTGTCTTTTTTAACACTTGTTAAAATTGTAAATTCTTAAAAAAGGCACAGCAAAGCATATCTATATTCAAGGTCATTGGAAATGACACTCTTATAAGCCGAAACACATTCTTAAGATGAATTTTCCCACATTCAAAACAACAGAAACAGTAAAATATACAAAGCCAAACAGTAACTGTAAGAATAGGCAAAACAAGCTCTCATGTTTTGTGTGACGGTTACTGTGGCTGTTGGCACCATGTCAAATGCGTAAACATTTCGCCAAAAACTTTTAATGATATCAGAAAGTGGAAACTTATATTACTTGGTTTTGTCCCGTCTGCGACAAGCAGATAAAAAATCACATAGTACAGACTAAAGCCGCTACGGAATTACAAGGTGAGATAATATTGGTGAAGGAAAGTGTAGAACTATTAGGGAAGACCTTAGAAAAGAAATTAAATACACTACTTAGTCAAAGCATTAAGGCTAATGTCGGAATTAAGAAGCTTATAAAATGTAATAAATCTGAGGTTATTCAAATATCGAAGATGACATGTTTGAATTTGAAAACAGTGCAATTGAGGTTGAAAAGCATGAAAACAACACAATACATGAGGCAGTGGAAGATGACGTCATGACAAAAAATGACGTTGTATTAGGAACACAAGAGGAACAGACGAATGAACCACCTAAAGTGGGACGTAGGAACCATGGAATAAATACGACTAATGTTTCCTCAGTGAGTGCCGTGAGTGGAAATTGTGATGGTGAAAACTCTGACAACACTGTTAATTCTATTTGCACTGAAACTGTGATACCGCTGAAAAAGCAGTTACCCTATTCCAGAGTGGTGCAAAAATCTGTGAAGCCGATAGTAAATAGTGAAGAACCAACTAAAGACGTGAAAACTAACAGTCAACCAAACAGTAAGTGTATTATCATAGGAACGAATGAGGTTAAAAACAACTTAAAATCTGCAAATAAACGAACTCAGTTTTTTGTGTCCAGACTCTCCCCAAACACATCCTGTGAAGACGTACTCTCTTACCTAGAAGGAAAGGGTATCAAGGACAGTGAGAGCAGGGAACTTCCAACTAGGTATAAAACCTACAAATCTTTCAAAGTGGATGTATTGGAAGAGCTAGAAAGTGAAATACTTGATCCTCAATTCTGGCCAGCAGGTGTCTTGGTAAGATATTTTGTGCCTTCACGACGGGGCCCTAGTGAACGCAAGAAATCTTTTTTAGGGAGAACAATATATCGGACTTTAACAACGTAAGGACTTCCACAAAGGAATGTACCACTAGGCCTAGGCTCAATCTTAGGGACTCAAATCTTGTGGAGCCTAGCCTTGTAAATAAATGTGAAAAATTGATTGAGACTGAATTGAAAATTGCTGTGTTAAATGTAGGATGCCTTAGAAATAAATGTGAAATCTTATCAACTTTTATAGAGGAAGTGAAATGTGACTTTCTTTGCCTCTCTGAACACTGGCTTGAACAGGCGGAGAGTGATTTCTTCAGAACTCTAGCTACCCTGAATCTTGCAAACATTTTTTGTAGAAAAAATCACAAAAACGGTGGTGCAGCAATTTTTGCTGACTGTAAGTATAGTTACAAACAATTGAACTTAGACATATTTTGTGTTGAATTTGTACTTGAGGTGACGGCCGTGGAAATTCTTGAAATCTCCACAATTTTGATATCTCTGTACAGATCCCCTAATGGTGACTTTGGTGAATTTATAGACCATCTGGAGCGGTGTTTGGACTTTGTCACCAAGCTTAGACCTAAGAATTTAATAATTTGCGGAGATTTCAATGTGCACCTTGAGTGCCCCTCCAATGAAGAGGCCATCTTTGTTAACACTTTGAGAAGCTTCGGACTATACATAACATCAAGACAACTCACTAGAGGAAAGGCGTGCCTCGACGCAGCGGCCACAGACTTCGACTCCTGGGACATCGAGGCTGACGTGGTACCATCCCATACTTCGGATCACGATGGAGCGGTTGTTGTGAGGATCAAATGCAACAAGGTAAGCGTCAACTCCTCTTTGCTCAAAGATTACACTATTCAAAAGCGAGTTATAAAATTAGACAACCTGCCATTGCTTAGATATGAATTATCAACTGTAAAATGGGATAGTCTTAAACAGTTCACTGACCCTCAAACTGCATTCTTAAAATTTACTGACCTGTTTTTAGATAGATTTAATAGTGTTTTTCCTGTCAAGACATGTAGGCCTAGGCCTGTGAAACCTGATGATAATAGGAAGTCTAGAGTAAATTGTGGCAAGGGTGACAAAAGCTGGTACACTCCCGAATTAAGTAGGTTGCGCTCTTTTATGGTATTGGTTTATGACCATTACAAGACTGTCTCTGATGAAGGTCTTAGGCAACGGTACTTCACACTTTACACAAAGATCAAAAGAGACTATAACTACCGTATTAGAGTAGCTAAGAAAATGTTTAATGCAGAGACTATTCTTAATGCCCCAAACTCCTGTAAAGCTGCGTGGGACATAGTCAATGAACATAGATCCCCGTGTCCTGGACCTGAGATTCTGGCAACGCCAGATGAGTTCAACAACTTTTTTATAAACGTTGCGAATGAAATAGTTGGTAACTTAACTGTGTTGCAGACGGACCCCACGGACTTCGTAACCAATCATGAACCAAATTGTTCCCTCAACAATTGGAAAACGGTGAGTACCAATGAAATTATTTGCATGGTGTGCCATTTTAAAGATTCCAAAACTCAGGATGTTTTTGGTATGTCAACGCATATTTTAAAGTCAGTTATTGATTTAATTGCTGTACCCCTCACAAATTTAGTTAACCTGTGCCTCATAAAGGGTACGTTTCCGAGAAACCTGAAGACAGCCAGAACCATCCCCATTTACAAAAAGGGCGACCCTTCATCACCAGCTAATTTCCGACCAATCTCTATACTCCCCATCTTTTCCAAGATCTTAGAAACTGTTATGAAAAAACAACTGATAGTATACTTTGAGGGTAACAATTTGTTGTCGGTCGCACAGCATGGTTTCCGTTCAGGGCGCTCTACCACCTCAGCGCTTTTGAATCTGGTAGACACAATCTCCCAGGCCTTCGAAAAAAAATGAATCCGTCCACCTTAGCCTTTGCGATTTAAGTAAGGCATTTGATGTTGTGTCTCATGACATCCTACTGGCAAAGCTTCGAAGATATGGAGTTGGGGGTGCTGTACTGAGCTCCTTGGATGATTACCTTAGGGAGCGGAAACAGTTAGTCTCCATTAAGGGCGCTTCCTCTAGTGTAGGTGACATCCCGCACGGAGTCCCTCAAGGCTCGGTACTTGGCCCACTGCTGTTTACCGTAATGATCAATGACCTGTCGTTAGATAACCATACCTTGCTGTTTGCGGACGATACCACACTTTTCTCAGCAGGAAGGGATTTAGAGGAGTTACAGGCTGAGGCTGACGATCTGCTACACCAGGCAAAGAATTGGTTCACCGCAAACCAGCTCAAGCTAAATGAAGAAAAAACACAATCCCTAGTATGTTCCTTAAAGCCAGGTGTGGAAAGCGGAGCTGTCAAGTTACTCGGGTTCTGGGTTGACACTAAGCTGAACTGGAACGACCATATTGACAAGGTGTGCGTAAAACTCTCACGAGTGCTTTACCTTCTTAGGAAGCTTAGGCCATTACTAACTCGCCCATATCTTGTCACGGTCTACCATGCGCTGTTTCATAGTCATGTGATGTACGGACTGGTTCTTTGGGGACATTCACCTGCTGCCCACGAGGTGCTTCTACTGCAGAAGAAGGCATTGAGGATAATTACTTCAACTGGGCCTCGAGAACATTGCCGTCCCATCTTCGTAGAACTCGGCATTTTGACTGTATTCAGTCAATACATTCTCAATGTTCTGATTTTGCTCAAGGAGAATCTCGTTAATTTTGGCAGAAGAGAAGACCAACATGCGTATGAGACCCGCAAAGCACGAGACCTGGACATGCCTAGATGCAGGCTCAGCCGCACACTTGAAAGCTACCCACGTTCTGCAATAAGAATTTTTAACACCCTTCCAGTGCATGTGCGTGACATGGAAGCATCTGCTTTCAAAATAGCCATCCGGGGTTGTCTCTTAAATAGGCCTCTTTACAGCCTGAGTGAATTGAGTGAGGAACCATTATTGATTGAATAACCACGTCCGCCAAGGGTTCATTAAGTTTTAAGTTTTTGAATATATGCTTTAAGTTTTTAACATATGTTTTTGTAAATAAGTGTTGTATATTATAACTGACGCAATCTATCCGGCTTTGACCGGTCAAAGATGAAGACTTCAAGTATTTCAAGTAAGTAAGTAAGTATTTCATGTTTGGGTGCAGATCAACTTGCTTCTTATTGCAGCAGGTTTCACTATGGCAATTCCTTGAGTTTTTTCACTATTCGCGCTTACAGGGCCACGTTTTTATTTTTTATTGTTTATGTTTATTTTAACGCATGAAAACTTTTCGTAACTATGTGCAATGAATACAAAAACGTTAAGAAGGTCACATCTTATGGAAGAAATGGTCAAGAAAGTTTCTGTTGACGTAGTAGCGCACTCCACCATGAGAGCGCGCACAAGACAATGGCCTATTAGTCAGATTACATTCTGACTTTGTTGCAGATGGTCACCAGCAAAGAATCTCTCGTCCTCACGCTGCACTCACATAGCATACATAACCTATGACAGTTTTGCATTACTGGACCAATTCTTTTAACTAATGTAGGAACACTTTTTCCGTCCGCCTATACTTTAGTAGTTAGTGCTCATTTTGGAACCCAAGTAAACGAATTTGAAAATAGCAGGATACCATGACGACGTTTATAACTTAGTTTATTTTGGTAAACATATGATTCAATAAAATATCTTCATTCGAATAACATTAAAGTTGAAAGCCTATATGACAAAGTCTTAACATTAAAAGGATTTAATGGCTTAAAATAACGATTCTTCATGAAAAAAGCTTTCCAATGATACCAAATAAGCTAGGTAACTAATGTTTAAAATGGTGTTTTGATGACACAATACTAAATAAGAAATTTAATATTTTTCTTTCTCTCGTACTATGTTTAGGCCGTTTCCTCTGGCGCTATCTCTATTTGGAGTGCTCAAGTTCAGCTTACAGCGCTCCAAGCGGAATAGAATGTCGGCCAATTTTTAACATGGGATGTGACCTTCTTAACGTTTTTGTATTCATTGCTATGTGTTTCGGCTTTGAAGAGTGTCATTTCTAATTATCTTTCAATCGAAAATATGATATTTTTGCTGTGTCGTTTTTTATAATGAATTTACAATTTTTAACAAAAGTGTTATATGAAACATGCAAGACGCGATATTGACTACTTATAAATTTAAACTAAAATGGCAAGACATACTCAAGATAACGACATAACCCAAATCTCCCTCTCGTGCAATAACGATACAACAATTGTTTCAAATTCGACCGGTTCCCAGTGGTGACCCTGTATGTAGTTTCGGAACATTTATAACACAAATAACTTTTCCCTTGGATGGTTCCCACAGTTTGTATAGATATCTTGAAGTAAACAATGTCTTTATGCTCAGTTCTAGGAAACCCCTTCCCTCCACTTCCTTCCGGAGACACATTTTCATCTATCAGTTATGTGTCTGCTGTCAAAACTAGCTATTGCTTTTATTTACGTCGCATTTCACAAAGCTAAATGCTACAGTTTTACGTGCTGTGTTAAATTTACGTATCAGTGTAGTAATCTTAGTGAATAGGGATCAGAGAAACATGTCTGATAAACGTAAATTTACGCTGTTAATAGTTGAATTTAAGAACATTTTCGTAACATTGAAACATTATTGGTTAATTGCAGTCCTTTTCCATTGATTCTTTCAATATAGTGAGGTTTCATTGAAAAAGCACTTCCTACAAGGAAGTTTAAAAAAAATGTAACCTTGATAAGAGGACTTCTGAGCAAAAGGACCGGGCCTGATAGCACGACACTCGATTAGACAAGCACCTTGATAAGACATCTCTTTTGTATGACCCCCTGATAATCGTCTATTGAGGTTCTACTGTATTTGAAAATCCAGAGGTAATATTCTTAAACTTTTTGACAAAAGAAATCCACTCAGTACACAGATTCTAAACTAAATAATCAGTAAGAAACTCTGTGGGCATTAGATGTTCACCAACGACTTGCTTGGTATTCAGTTAAGAATGTTTATGGTTACCTTGCTGAGCACAGGGACTGAGTCATTAAGCAGTGATTCCAAATTGACACTGTGCTTGTTCTGTACATAATTGTACATCTGCTGTTCATTTGGCAAATCGTTGTCAAATAGAGAAGTCACTGCAAAAGAAGAATAAAAGTAATAAATAGGCCTGTACAAATTAAGTTACAGGCTACATTGAATTAGACATAAACTACACTATTTCACACTAACAGAAGATAAACTATAAACTTTTAACAGGCTAAAAAAATAACCAATAATGGGAAAACATTGTTGGAACAAATGCTTAGTAAAACAAAACAGTGTAATATTTTATTTACTGCAAACTAATTTATATTTTTTTAAAGGGGTTTAAATGACTCGTTGAGCTAAAGTTGAAAACCACTAAGTGTTTATTAGAAATTTAAGTATAAAAGCAAAGCGTCCCCAAAATTGTTGCAATACCTGAGTCCAAGTCTCCAGCGGAAGAGCCAAACAAGCTCTCGGTGTGAGTGTAAGTGCTGGGTCCCCGACGGGTCCTTGAGATCATCTCCAATGTGGAAACCCTAGTCAAGAAAAACACATTTGCTGGTGATAAAACGACGATACTAAACCACAAATACCCCTGTCGCAGCAGACCTGCATACTCAGTGAATTTTCAATAGAATTTTGCTATATACCGTTCTTTCTATTCCCCCATAAAATCCATGGGTATGAGAGTATGTAGGTTTGCCGCATATGAATTGTGTTGTTAAACCCTACCTAGTGAATGTACATACAAAATTTTATCAAGATAAGTCAATAAATAAGCAAGATAGAAGGTTTTGTTGGTTTCCCATAAGAATAACATGCAAAACATAGTTTTTGGATTTTCTCTATAACCATTTAAGTTAAGTAAAAAATTCAAAATAGTAGATTTGTTTTTTCAAGCTCTTTTAAATGGTTTAAGTTAAAATTGTTGAATTTTATAAATTAAAGTAAAATAAGCCAAAAACCTATTTTTTACCCTTTTGAAACCCCATAAAACGCCGTTCCCATGGTCCGATCATTCTGGTTAGCGAACTCAATCAAGTAGATTTCTGGCTTACACCCCTGTACCAAATTTCATCAAAATCGGAGGTTCCGTTCGAAAGTTATAGTGTTCACGGACACATACATATATATCAATTTGAATGAACGGTGTTTTTTGGCTTCTAGGGACCTCAAAACAAAAAAGTATCATGGTCCCGGGCTTAGGTCTTACCGTGACTACTACCGTAATAGCGTATTCCCTATAGGGAAATTTGCTAAAATTGTACCTAAAGCAAGTAAGACAATCATTCATAGCATAATTAATTAAGATGTTGTACAAGAGTATGATTGAATTGAAAATTAATAAGCTATGTGAATACAACTTTTTTTTATTGCAGTATCTACAACCACACACCAACCTACCTGAATGTATGTTGTTTATTTATGCAATTGTCCAATTTAAATAACCTATACATACATATAAAAGTTTTTTTTTTTATGATAGGATTACACTAAATTAGGGCAAGAAAAATAAAAAAAATCAAACAAATAAAAAATATAAATTAATATAAAATTTAAAAATTTAAAAATGGCGGAAGCCGGAAACTAGTTGTGAAAAAAATTCCCCAAGAACGACATTTGAATAAATAGGGTATTTATTCAAATACACTATTCAATTTGTAATTATGTATCTATTCAAATACATAATTAACTACGCTGCGCCAGGAGCTAGCGTTGTAAAAGTACAATGATGTGTTATTGTTGACAATTGGAACCAGTGTAGGACCAGCAGTTGGGCAATGTGCTTGCTGCTGTTGTTGGGGAACGTATTTTATGATTTTTTCACTACTAGTTTCCAGCTACCACCATTTCTATATATTTTTATATTATTTTATATATTTTATTTTTATATGTTCCATTTTTTATAATTGTTTTTGCCCTAATTAAGTAAAATCCTATCATCGAAAAAAAAAAAAAAATTTATACATATAAATATATTTTACTAGCTAGTGCCCATCACGGCTTCTCCTGTGATTGAATTTATTTTATAGGTAATAAAATCTCTTTAGAGAGCAAGGAAATCTTCTTCCTTAAGAATGACATTAAAATAAACGGTATCAGATAACTGACACATACTTTCTCCCAACAATATAACAAAATGTGTTAAAAGCTTTAAACATTAATGTCTAGATGACTCTGTCGGATAGCTACCAGCTGAGCAGCGCAAGCTTGACCCTAGCGCATCCGTGACTTTTAACAACGTACTGCGTTTACCGCTAAACGAAAAATTGAATTTTCTCCTCAACCACTTGACGTAGAGCAATAATTTAAAATACTGGATTATTTAGTTTTTTGAGCTTGATTTAATGGTGATAAGTAAAATTTATTTCGAGACAACAGCTATTTGAAAATTCAAAAAATTGATTTTTTAAACACTTTTTACTCCATAACTTTTGAACGCGCATTTTCTCGGAGATGCGGGTGGTGTCATTTTATCCACCATTTTAAGCTTAATAAACCACAAAATTTTAATCAAAATCGTTAGAGCCGTTTTTGAGAAATTTTGATTTTTGACGATTTTTGAGGGTTTTTGGGGGTAAAATACCCTTAAAAATCAAAAATTCAAAAAAATTTAAAAAAACGCCTGGAATTATCGTGGATTTGGACCTATATACCAAATTTCATTAAAATGGGACCATTAGGGCATTCTCTAGCTCTGTTTACATCCTGACCACACACACACACACACACACACACACACACACACACACAGACACACAGACATCACTCCGAAAACCACTTTTTTGGACTCAGGGGGAACCAAAATGGATAAATCCACCAACAACTCAAATTCGAAAATTTTGACGAAAACAATACTTTCTCCATATACTATGGTATAGGGGGAGAAAGTAAAATGAAGTAGTGTGAGTGGAGCTCTGAAGGCAATTTTGCAAAATCTTTTCTTAATGAAAACCTATGAGCAAAAAGGAACGATCATGTTAAATTTCAACCTCGAAGGCCCAGCAGTCATCTTGGGAAAACTGTTTCTTAGTGAACACATATTAGCAAAACGGAACATTAATGTTAAATTTCAACCCCGTAGGATCTATGGTAATTTTGAGGACTTGTGGGAAGGAGCCCTAAAGGAAATTTGAAAATCGTTTTGTATTTATTTATTTATTTATTTATTCCAACGGAAACCCATTACAACACCTGTATTGAACACCTATGAGCAAACGTCCATTTTAAATTTCAACCCCCTAAGCCCTGGATTAATTTTTAAGTCATGTGAGGGGGAGCTCTAAAGAATTTTAAAAACAATATTTACAAAATCATTTCTTAGTGAGTACCTATGAGCAAAAAGAATCGTTCATGTCAAATTTCAACACGTAGGCTATACAGTAATTGTGAGCTTCTGTGGGGCAGAGCCCTAAAGGAGATGTACAAAAGCGATCATTGTATTTATAGAATGCATTTTAAAAAGTTCACCTATATTTGACTTCTCACAATTATAGTAAGTGAAAATATAACAAAAAAATTCAGCGTATAGCAACATAAATTGTGTGCAATTCAGCAGGGCATGTGTTAAGAGAAAGGATTTCTTCAAGAAAAATAAAAAACCTAAATCAATTCTACACACAAATGAGCACAAGAAGATAGATCCAACTGCACCTTCACTAATTTTTTATATTAATTTAAATGACATTGAAAAAGTAGGCCTAAATTTTTTTGTTAATTTTAAATTATTGTAACCAAAATAATTTTCCTAGCAAAAATTGACAATTTTACATCCATGTAAGGGAAAATGTTTGTTAAAAAACAATGTACTACCTCTAGCAACTCTTTTTAATAAATTTGGTTGATATTTGAAGTTGCTAAAACTTACGTTTGTGTGGACCGGAGAGTGGTTATCTCCAATATTCAGCAAGCTCATTCCATAGTCCAACTGGAACAAATTGTTTACAAACACTATTATCCAGATAAAGAAAATAAGGCTAAAATTAATTTGACTAGCGAGAGATATCACATATATAAATAAACTAATTGCACATAAATTAATTACAACAAACCCCCGATTATCATCAAGTGGATTATCGGCGTTGCGGTTAAATAGTGACGACAGACCAGACTTTTTTCATTTTAGTCTATTAGGAGTGGGCAGGTAGTAGTATTATGATTAGAGTCGAGGCAAGTCAAGTCTAGCATCAAATTACTCGGAATCAAATCAAGTAGTTGCGTGTGAAAGTTAAAAATGAGTTTTAAAAATAACACAAATTAATAAAAGTATTATTAAATTTATCCTTATGCATGAGAACACTGGAAGATAACACTAACTTAGAAAAAGACAGTAAAAAATTATTCACAATTTCATTCTAACAATGTGTAAATAGGGCTACAAATCAATTTATGAGAATTAAGTGAAAAAATTCAAGAACAACAGAAGAATAACTAATGTAGATTAAGGTATAATTTTAGAGAAAAATTTAAATCAAATAAACCAACACTGAATGAAAACAACAGTAACTAAGAACCAGTCATCTAAAAAAAAATACACAAATAATGCCCTGCTTGGCTTGGTTGCTTCTTCAGTCATCAGGCCTAGTTCACTTTTGATGTGGTATTTTCAGAATAAAGCTCTAAGCACCACGCTGCCGTAATTACAAAAACTGGAAAATAATTATAATGAATACTTACGAAAGCAGATGACTGTGGCAGTGGGGGTGGTGGTTTGTTGATAGGAGGAGGAACCCAGGTGCTCACATTGTGAGACGGAGAAAAATTGTCTTCTACGGGGTGATACCTAAAAATCAGAATATTATCTGCAAATGTCCTCTAAAATTTTCATTTTCATCCCTATTTTTATCACATTTAAAGTTTTATTGCCCAATCAATAACCATATTATAGATTTGAGGGGTGGATGGAACATATTCAAAAAAGTATAGGGGTTTTATTTTAAATATCAAACCAAATTTTTTCAGCGATTTTAAATATTAAATATTGCAACAGAGTGGGCAATAAATGATAAAATTTACATGGTAGGCCTAGAAAATTTTCCAAAACCACAACATTGCTGTCATGGTTCAAAAGTCAGTTATGCTAGAGACTAAGCATAACTAAAAAGCTATGTGAGGCTCATCAAAGCCTAAATGATTTGGCACGTCATTAAATTGTAATAAGAGTGACAGTATCTCACAATATTCTATACCAGTAATAATAAATAAGGATTTGTCATGCAATTATGTACACGATCCTCAAAATAAAAGGTTACTAAAAGATTTAAAAACAATTCTTACATTGAAATATGGCAAAGTCTGAAAAGGACTACTTTTACAATTTATCAATTCTCATCAAACATCACTTCATATTGTTTAGTATAACCTAACATGTTTTTCAAACATGAGATATGGCAGTTGAATTAAAACTTTATTTAAACTTGCTGTATTTAAACTTTAATTATATTACCCAACTGTTTCTCCTAACTAACCAGAAAAATTATTTCAGGTTGAAGCTCATAACTTATCAACTCTTGTGAGAGTAGACAAGTTTAAGAGTGTTCAAAAGAAGAAAACATACAAAAATACTTACTTGTTATTTTGTACTCGGCAATCATCTTCAAGGAGTTTAGATACCAAATCATTCATTACTGAGGCTTGAACAGAGGACTCAGAACCTTCTCCATTTGGCTGTTCATTTGGCTAAGGAAAACAAATCGCTTTATTATGGAATTTAAAAGTATATTAAAAAGTTACACAACCATACTAAACTTCAGACAAACCAAAAGAACGGTCCTAGGTTTAGAACTTTAGAACTTTATATAGTATAACTTTAGAATACTATAACTTAATAGAACTTAGAACTTTAGAACTTTAGAACCATACCTACTATCATGATAGTGCTTTCTTAAAAGGGAAATTTGTCTATTTTCTTAAAAGAGAAATTCACAACAATCTGAAGGATATAATCAGTAAAAGAAATTGGGTCAATCCTTATCAAGAGGTCCAGCACTGGTTGCTTCACCATCTCAGAAAAAATTATAATTTTTTTGTAAACTCTTTGATAATTGGAAAGCTAAACAAATTTTTTTGTGAGTCATTTAAAAATGGTCGCCATTTTTTTATTAGTTCGCAAGCCAATTTCAGCATTTGCATGCATCTGCGCAAACCTAAATTTATTTCAAGATTTTTAAGATATTCTAAAGTTCTGATATATTTACAGCCTTTACAAAAACTTTGTTGATTCACAACATTTAACTTAACAGAAATCATACATTTCCTGAGGTGACAAATTTGCTTTCCATAAGCTTCGAAAGCTGCAGACACTAGCTTTCATGACAGCTTGTTTATTTGCATCCCCAATACTGTCACAGGAATTCTTTTTGTGACATGACACAAATAAAACAATAACAAATGAAATAAACAAATAATTTCTTCAGTAAGAAACTAAAAAAAAAATAATAACAATAATTTTACTCTAAAGAAATTATCATTTGAAGTCCAATGGCAATGGTGGTTAGGTGGATATTAAAAGTAGAAAAATTAGTTTTGTGCCATATTACGGACATTAAAACAGCTTAGAACAGGTTTATTTTATATTTAACATTGTCCTTTCAACTTCAAAATGATTTCAAGTTTAAAATTGTGTTTTAATATTGAGCTATATTAAAATTATTAGCTTGAATATTTAAAATAAAATAAAAAATGACACTTTGGCTTAAGTTTAACAATAAAAAAAAAGAATACTTCTGACTACATCTCAAAGATGACTTTTGTAATGAAGTTTAATATCATGAAGACATATCACTTGGGAAATTTCTAAGTTTTTATCTGCTCCCTGAACAAAAATTTTAGACAGTAAAAATAATTTTAAAAAATACAGGGTGCGGCAAAAAACCGATCTATTTTCTTTCACGCACCGCTCAGCGACAGGACGTCTGAGAAAGGTGGGGGTAAGCTTGTTGGAAAGCAAATTTTATGCCATTTTAGTAGTCATGGAGTAGTGGTCGCTTGACAATGATAGTTCGTTATCAAGACATATTTCAATATTGGTAATTCAATCATTGCTACTCAGCGGCAGTTTTCCCTCAGGGGCAGTGGGCTTTCCACTGTACGGGTGTTTCTTGGCGACCCCGGGGTACCTGAGCCAAACTGTGAGACCCTCCTCACAGTTCTTCCCGAGCTAAGGCCATTCTTCTCATCTTTCAGGTCTTAGCTCACCGTCTTTATTCTTTCCTGAGCTAACCTTACTCACCTTCTTTTTTTTTCGACCCCGAATCAAGGGTGTCTTTCCACCTTCTTTCGACCGGCGCATGCTGGGGGGTCCTGGGAGTGTCCCTGTTGTGTTGCAGGGACTGATGTGTGCCTCGCACTGCCGATGGTCTCCTCCAGTGTGTCGTCAGAAGCCAGCCGCTTCGGACCTTAGTCAGGGAGTGCGGCATGGATGCAGGGATCGGACTCTGCATTGCCACGGTGCGACCCCCAGCACGTCCGGCACCTTGTGTGTATCGGTGCTGGGCAAACGGAGGTTCGGGCCCCAGAGTCCTGGGGTAGGGGTGTCTAATTTCCTACGGGGGGTAGACCTCCGAGGGTGTACCCGCTCTCGGCCGATGAAGGGCCGCCCCCTTGCCGCACGATGCGCTGGTGACATGAAAGCATGGATTTTATCAACCGAAACACGAAGAACGTAAAGGAGAATGAGCAAGCCGCTTTTAGGCGAAGCTCTATTGTGCAGAGGTCTCCGACCTCGAAGACTGGGACGCCGACAGGGGGAATTAAAACCTCCCCCCCACCGGCACCGTTCAAGACGGTAAGTGACGCCGGATCGTCGTCCGAGCCTGAAAAGGAGAAAGTGGATGTCAATCTAGCGATGAAGGTGACCGAGGCAGAAACCTCAAAACCCAGGCTCGATGGAATACCTCCCAGGAAGAGCCCTCTTCGTGCGGCATTCGAGCTGCAAATGCTTCGGCAGCAGCAGGACGACGCCCACGAGGAGGAAGACTCATGTCTGAAGAAGATGAAAGCTCTTTTGAAGGAGATGGCCAAGGCCCTCTTAATTCAAAAGAACGTAAACAAGGCCATAAAAGAGGGGATTCCGAAACTCGAAGATTCTCTAGACGAAATCGAGGAATGCCGGAAAATCAGGCTTAAGGCAGTGAAACAGGAGCGCGATGTCACGAACCGAGTCATCTCTGCTTTGCCTCAAGCTCATCTGGCTGAGTCCCAGACTCAAGCCAGAAAGCGAAAGAAGAGGCAGAGCGGTTCATCATCGGGAAGCCCTGAGCTCGGGGAGTTGGACTTGGCGCCGAGGCCGGTTTTTGTCACTGCATCATCGCAGACATCTCCTGTCCCGGCTGCTCATTCCATCCCGGGCGCTGTCGTTGTTCCAGCGGCTACTCCTGCAGAGGTTCCTGCTCCGGCGGCTAATCCTGCCTTGGCAGAAAACTCTGCCTCGACACCTTTGGGGGGCTGGAAGACGCGCCTGTCTAAGAAAGAAAGGAGGAGGCAGAAGCAAGCGGAGGCAGCTTCGAAAAGTGCGTCGAGGGTGGAGCGGACGCAAGTCTCAAACCCGGTTGGGGAGGCCTCTGGCAAGTCTGTCAGAAAGCCTAAACAACCCAGGCCTAAGAAGCCCAGGAAGGAGGCAATCTTGATTAAGCCCTTAGGGGGCGATCTTTTGCCGATGTTCTGGGTCAGATTAGATCGCAGGCCAAACCGGAGGAGACCGACACCGTTATCAAGTCTATTCGGCGAACCCAGAACGGGGATGTCCTCCTCGAACTGGGGAAGTCGAGTGACAAGATCGGCTTTGCCGCTTCCCTCAAGACTGCACTTGGGGACAAAGGCTCCATCAAGGCCCTAGAACCGAAGTGTTCGGTCGAGATTCGGGACCTTGATGCCCTCTCCACCGAAGAGGAGGTGACCCGTGCGATCCAGGTGGCACTCCCGGAGATACCGGCTGATGGAGTGAGGGTATGGCTGACAAAGCCTAACCGAAGTCAA
>CM061531.1:10368604-10418056 GCA_030545055.2 Neoaliturus tenellus | reverse complement strand
ATCTTAAACGATTAATATCAATATATTTTTACAAGAAATTACAAGGAACTTATATTAGGGCATTGTATTAGACAAGTTACATGATCATGGAAAGTACCGTAGGCTGATAATAAAACCAAAAAATCGTTGTTTGTTTATTTTATAACCATATCTTTGTGAAATCTACCATAACTAACTATTTTGAACTCCAGAAGCTAATCATGCGTTTTTGTGCAAACGACAAAAATACGTTTCTTAAATACACTGCAACAGATGAGCTTTTGTTTATTCACTGTCGTCCGTTTTTGGATAGTTGACCTGAATGTTTCTGATGTTTTAAAAACCATTTCAGTATTTGTCATCAATATACACTAGCGCATGTGTGTTAGAGCCAGCCATATATTATTTTATTTTATTTTACTAGCCACAACAATTTTTGTTTGTTTTTTGTTTGCAGTTATGAAGTAACCCTAACAAAGTCATATCATCAATTTTATGACTGGCTTTGTTTTCAAATTGTTGTCTTGAACTTAAAACAATCTAACAGTCTTTTGTAGTAGTATTTTACATTTCCAATGTGAAAAATTAATAGAAACATTAACATTGAGAACATTGACTACTAAGAAATAATGAAATCAGGGACGGTATTTTACTAAATTGACTTTGATACTGCTCTTTTACTGTTTTAAGTTATAAACTTACCTTATAAATAAAGCTTTGGCACGAAAACAACCATTTTTCTTTACTTCTGTGGGCCACTTGAAAGTTATAATTGGCTACTCCTCTAAGCATAAACATTTGGACGTTCAGGAGCGACCGTACTCGCGATAGGGTTAAAACACACAAATATAACACATCACGGCACTACTGTGGGGCCACTAGTGGGGAAATCTTAAGGTGTTGACTACATATAGAAACGATAGACTTCTCATCCAATGCATTTGTTTAATACCGAAATTTGGACAGGTGCATGTTTGTTGCACCAAAGGCCCTGCAATCGATGTTGTCATTATTGAACTGGGACAAAAATACATTATCAGAACAAAATCATAAACCTTGATTATAAAATGTGTATAAATGTTATACTTTATGTGCGCCTCAAGAGATCACAGCTTTGCACTACTACGTTTCACACTTAACCCCAAGTACTTCATAAAGATTGGTCTCATTCTGATCTATAAGGCATAATATTATGGGCAAAAGATGTTTGAAACAAAAACTGAAATAAAAAAATAAAACACTTAAAAATTTAAATTAAAAAAAAGAATATATAATTTTTTTTTAGTATGAGACCTTAAATTTGAGCTAAAGCAGACCCCTATCAGTAACTGACAACCCGATCAGCAATTAATATGTTTAACCACTGAAGCATGCTTCTAACGCAAAAACTCTAGCTTAAGAGGTTTAGGCCAGAAGAGCCAATCAGTTCGCTCATAACAAAGACTAAAAACTGAATTCCTAGACTTACTTTAACAAAACTGCCTAACATATCGTAAGATCTGCCTCTGGCCTCAGTTCAGATCAAATCACACTGGTTTCATAGCTTTAAAAATAAAAAATAATAACAGATCTACACAAAGGTAAAGGTTTACATTTTTAACAATGTGCTTAGCAGATCATTCAGTCGGTTAACGATAAAATAGTTCTAAAATATAATAAAAATGGTAACTATCATTATAAACCGGTTAATATATCACATATAAAGTAAAAATGAAGAGAAATTGTTTAAAATCCTTCTAAAAATCTTATCAAAATAAAATTATTCAAAACAACTTATATTACGATAAACTTCTTATAAACTATTTAGACACAACGTTCAATAGAAAAGCACTGATTAAATTGCACTGGAATGCACAAACAACCTGTTTGACTTTATTTGCTGGATTTTTATTTTACTCGACGTAATATCATCATGTATCTCATATTCACTAAAAATATGGGGGTCATCCAGAGAGCAACTTACATTTTGCTATAAATATAAAATGCATAAATGTAAATATTCTTGAAATAAGAGCAGAGTAGAGACTGAGCACCGCAGTCACTGCTACGAAACTTCTTATACTTCTATCAGTGGCATTGTAACTTTCACGGTGTTTTTACTTGATAACTTTTTAACTTAATTAAACTTTTAAAATGAATACACGCCAGGCAATTGGAATTCGTTTGGTTTGTTTCAGTAAAAAGTTTAGGCAACTGACATTTAAGAACAATTTTACGTGGTTTTAAGCTGAGAATAAATCAGTAAAAATGGAAAGAAATCCAAAGTTTGTCATTAACAGTTTTGCAGCAAATGGAGTTTAACTTTTCTTTGAAAATGAATGAAGCGTACATGCTCTTAGTGGACAACAAATCTTGGACTGCAATACTGTGAATTAACATAATTATACTCTCAACCTATTAAGAAAATGTCAGTAAATGCCAATTCAGTTGATCTTTAAGAAGACAAAAATATACAGCAGCTGCTTATAACACTGATGAGGCGTCAAATTTTAAACGTACACATTAAACGCTCAAATGATAAAGCATTAACATACTGGACATCGCATCTCTATTGATGTATGCAGAAGAAATGTACCGGCACTAAGTAAGCAAACTTTCATCAGCAGCTGAGGCAAAACGCAAGATACTCTCTGGAGAGCTATATCATGTGGGGCACGCTAGAATATTTTTACAAGCTCGTGCCTATTCTGGTAACATAGTGACTTTGTGTGACTAGAAGAGGTGACAAGCTAGTGTCAGTGACGGTTAGTGTCGCTCGGTGGCCGGGTCGGGCAGGACCAGCTGTTGGCTGTCCTCGCTGGAGCGGCAATGCAGACGACGCACGTCCGTCAGTGAGCGGAGCGGAGCCGGCGTCAGCAGAGAGAAGCTGCGATCTGGAACACAAGCTAGTGTCAGTGGCGGTTAGTGTCGCTCGGTGGCCGGGTCGGAGAGGACCAGCTGTTGACTGTCCTCGCTGGAGCGGCAATGCAGACGACGCACGTCCGTCAGTGAGCGGAGCGGAGCCGGCGTCAGCAGAGAGAAGCTGCGATCTGGAACACAAGCTAGTGTCAGTGGCGGTTAGTGTCGCTCGGTGGCCGGGTCGGAGAGGACCAGCTGTTGGCTGTCCTCGCTGGAGCGGCAATGCAGACGACGCACGGCCGTCAGTGAGCGGAGCGGAGCCGGCGTCAGCAGAGAGAAGCTGCGATCTGGAACACAAGCTAGTGTCAGTGGCGGTTAGTGTCGCTCGGTGGCCGGGTCGGAGAGGACCAGCTGTTGGCTGTCCTCGCTGGAGCGGCAATGCAGACGACGCACGTCCGTCAGTGAGCGGAGCGGAGCCGGCGTCAGCAGAGAGAAGCTGCGATCTGGAACACAAGCTAGTGTCAGTGGCGGTTAGTGTCGCTCGGTGGCCGGGTCGGAGAGGACCAGCTGTTGGCTGTCCTCGCTGGAGCGGCAATGCAGACGACGCACGTCCGTCAGTGAGCGGAGCGGAGCCGGCGTCAGCAGAGAGAAGCTGCGATCTGGAACACAAGCTAGTGTCAGTGGCGGTTAGTGTCGCTCGGTGGCCGGGTCGGAGAGGACCAGCTGTTGACTGTCCTCGCTGGAGCGGCAATGCAGACGACGCACGTCCGTCAGTGAGCGGAGCGGAGCCGGCGTCAGCAGAGAGAAGCTGCGATCTGGAACACAAGCTAGTGTCAGTGGCGGTTAGTGTCGCTCGGTGGCCGGGTCGGAGAGGACCAGCTGTTGACTGTCCTCGCTGGAGCGGCAATGCAGACGACGCACGTCCGTCAGTAGGGGTGGGCGAGTATCACATTTTTGGAACGAGTCGAGTCGAGTCGAGTAGTAAGTAGAATACTCGAGTTTCGAGTCGAGTCGAGTCGAGTAATACGTGAACATAAGTGAAAATATACTAGCCTACTATACTAAAATAACTAGCCTATCCTACTAGGGCTAAAAAAGATAACTTTAGGCCTATGTTTAATTTGCTTAAAAACTGTGTGAAGGAAAAATATTAGTTTTTTAATCGCTGATTATTAAAAAAAAAAAAAAAAAAAAAAAAAACTTAAGCTTAAAACTTGGTTTAGTAACAAAAGGGATTAAGGAATGTACAGAATAAAAGATTGAAAAGTTAGCCTCTAACCACCATTAAATGAAAAAAAGAAAATCCCCTGTTACAGTTACTTACTTAACTTTTCACTTTCATATGTTTCACTTACTTTAAGATGTTACCAAATAAAAGATTTTCCCTATTCACAGTTTTTTGTATTCGGCATATTAGGCCTACTTTGAGTCAGAAGCCTAGCCTAGACACCTGGTTGCTACAGCTGAATCAGAAACACTAAATGTAATTGGTGGATTTAAATTGTCATTTTCAACTCTTATCTACTTCCTTTGTCCTTGTTGATAAGAAAATCTTCACCACTCATTTTGTTTAGGAATTATTTTCACTTCTCCCCGAAATACTCAAGCTATGTACATATAATTTTCACTGTTTTGGAATTCACCTAATTCCCTCGGATTTGCCGTCTGCTAGTGGCAGGCAGAATGTCTCTTAACTGAGTAAAGGCTAGCTTTAGTGAACAGCCATGAAGCCTGTTTGTCAGGACTTAAAAGATCACAAAGAACAATAAACTCAATGTCTGTCTTATAATCAAAGCAATTTTAGAGAAAAATATGTTTATTATCAATTAATAAACATATATTTTTGTGAATGCTGAATTAGAAAAATAACATGCAACTATAAAATTGTATTGCCATTGACTATGATACTATTGATTTAGTATCTAAAGTCGATGGTATTACTCTGGCAATTTGAGGTTAGCCATTGGTAAACCTGATTGTTCATCTTGTCTTGTCACTATTCTATGTCTGCCATACTATTCTTACTGCTAATGTCAACACAGCTCTTTATTTTGTCTAAAGTTATTTGAATCAGTTTTAAATCATTGTTTTGATGCAATTAGATGTCAAATTATGATTGACTTTTACATTTTTTCCCGGTGTTATGAAGGTCTACAAATGAATCATTTGATTAATCAGTAGCAATGTTGACTCTACCACTAACCGTGCGGCGTCACTCGCGTGACAAGAAAAAGAGTCCAGTCAGCAGTAGAGTGCTGTCTGAGAAGCATGTGTTGAGGCATTTTCATCGTCTTCACATCTACCTTTCTTTGGTCTTAAAATGTATCACTTTCACAATAAAAACATTTTACAATTTAAGGAAATGGGATTTAAATAAATAGAAAAACATTTCAGAAATGCTATATTTTAATTTAATAACTACTCGACTCGACTTTAACGAGTAGTCACAAGTACTCGCTCGAGCTTCGAGTATCAAAAAATACTCGACAGATACTCGAAAACTCGAGTACTCGCCCACCCCTATCCGTCAGTGAGCGGAGCGGAGCCGGCGTCAGCAGCGAGAAGCTGCGATCTGGAACACAAGCTAGTGTCAGTGGCGGTTAGTGTCGCTCGGTGGCCGGGTCGGAGAGGACCAGCTGTTGGCTGTCCTCGCTGGAGCGGCAATGCAGACGACGCACGTCCGTCAGTGGGCGGAGCGGAGCCGGCGTCAGCAGAGAGAAGCTGCGATCTGGAACACAAGCTAGTGTCAGTGGCGGTTAGTGTCGCTCGGTGGCCGGGTCGGAGAGGACCAGCTGTTGACTGTCCTCGCTGGAGCGGCAATGCAGACGACGCACGTCCGTCAGTGAGCGGAGCGGAGCCGGCGTCAGCAGAGAGAAGCTGCGATCTGGAACACAAGCTAGTGTCAGTGGCGGTTAGTGTCGCTCGGTGGCCGGGTCGGAGAGGACCAGCTGTTGACTGTCCTCGCTGGAGCGGCAATGCAGACGACGCACGTCCGTCAGTGAGCGGAGCGGAGCCGGCGTCAGCAGAGAGAAGCTGCGATCTGGAACACAAGCTAGTGTCAGTGGCGGTTAGTGTCGCTCGGTGGCCGGGTCGGAGAGGACCAGCTGTTGGCTGTCCTCGCTGGAGCGGCAATGCAGACGACGCACGTCCGTCAGTGAGCGGAGCGGAGCCGGCGTCAGCAGAGAGAAGCTGCGATCTGGAACACAAGCTAGTGTCAGTGGCGGTTAGTGTCGCTCGGTGGCCGGGTCGGAGAGGACCAGCTGTTGACTGTCCTCGCTGGAGCGGCAATGCAGACGACGCACGTCCGTCAGTGAGCGGAGCGGAGCCGGCGTCAGCAGAGAGAAGCTGCGATCTGGAACACAAGCTAGTGTCAGTGGCGGTTAGTGTCGCTCGGTGGCCGGGTCGGAGAGGACCAGCTGTTGACTGTCCTCGCTGGAGCGGCAATGCAGACGACGCACGTCCGTCAGTGAGCGGAGCGGAGCCGGCGTCAGCAGAGAGAAGCTGCGATCTGGAACACAAGCTAGTGTCAGTGGCGGTTAGTGTCGCTCGGTGGCCGGGTCGGAGAGGACCAGCTGTTGGCTGTCCTCGCTGGAGCGGCAATGCAGACGACGCACGTCCGTCAGTGAGCGGAGCGGAGCCGGCGTCAGCAGAGAGAAGCTGCGATCTGGAACACAAGCTAGTGTCAGTGGCGGTTAGTGTCGCTCGGTGGCCGGGTCGGAGAGGACCAGCTGTTGACTGTCCTCGCTGGAGCGGCAATGCAGACGACGCACGTCCGTCAGTGAGCGGAGCGGAGCCGGCGTCAGCAGAGAGAAGCTGCGATCTGGAACACAAGCTAGTGTCAGTGGCGGTTAGTGTCGCTCGGTGGCCGGGTCGGAGAGGACCAGCTGTTGACTGTCCTCGCTGGAGCGGCAATGCAGACGACGCACGTCCGTCAGTGAGCGGAGCGGAGCCGGCGTCAGCAGCGAGAAGCTGCGATCTGGAACACAAGCTAGTGTCAGTGGCGGTTAGTGTCGCTCGGTGGCCGGGTCGGAGAGGACCAGCTGTTGACTGTCCTCGCTGGAGCGGCAATGCAGACGACGCACGTCCGTCAGTGAGCGGAGCGGAGCCGGCGTCAGCAGCGAGAAGCTGCGATCTGGAACACAAGCTAGTGTCAGTGGCGGTTAGTGTCGCTCGGTGGCCGGGTCGGAGAGGACCAGCTGTTGGCTGTCCTCGCTGGAGCGGCAATGCAGACGACGCACGTCCGTCAGTGAGCGGAGCGGAGCCGGCGTCAGCAGCGAGAAGCTACGATCTGGAACACAAGCTAGTGTCAGTGGCGGTTAGTGTCACTCGGTGGCCGGGTCGGAGAGGACCAGCTGTTAGCTGTCCTCGCTGGGGCGGCAATGCAGACGACGCACGTCCGTCAGTGAGCGGAGCGGAGCCGGGGTCAGCAGCGAGAAGCTACAATCTGGAACACAAGCTAGTGTCAGTGGCGTTTAGGAGAGGACCAGCTGTTGGCTGTCCTCGCTGGAGTGGCAATGCAGACAACGCACGTCCGTCAGTGAGCGGAGCGGAGCTGGCGTCATCAGTGAGAAGCTGCGATCTGGAACACAAGCTAGTGTCAGTGGCGTTTAGGAGAGGACCAGCTGTTGGCTGTCCTTGCTGGAGCTTCAATGCAGTCGACGGACGTCCGTCAGTGAGCGGAGTGGAGCCGGCGTCAGCAGCGAGAAGCTGCGATCTGGAACACACAGCAGAGCAAATAAATGCTCTAGATAGAAGAAAACTTGTATTGCTCATTGTTTTAACAGTAGTTTTCATCACTAGGAGCAAAAGTGGGTCTTTTTGGTGCGCAATCGTGTTTTAAAAACGAGGCGCAGCCGAGTTTTTAAAAACGATTAATCATCAAAAAGACACTTTTGCTCCGAGTGATCAAAAAAGTTTTTTATCATAATGTGAAATTAGACTTTTTAATCGTTTAAAAATCAAGTAAAAAGTTCCTAAAACATATGTCCTAAATCACTTAATTAAGCTGCTAGCTGCCATTTTGTTTTTTTCAGTAAATAATTTTTATTTTCGTAGTGAATTATTGTAAATAAGTTCATATTTGGCATGAACCTTCATCACAGCAATGCTCATTTCTGACAAAATAATTTTTTTTCCAATGTGTATTTTTAAAATGGCTGCCATTTTAAACCAAAATATCTCAAAAGTGGCAAGTTTTATCAAAATTTTACAATCTACAAAAAGGTTGACAAAATAAATTATCCAACCAATGGCACCAAGTTTCTAAGGATATGACAAAAAATAATGGATTTATTGCGATATTCCTGAATAAAAACATCGATTTTGCATCAAAATTCAAGCAAATTAAGGTAATTTTAATAGAAAAATCTTCATAACTCAGTTATCTGTAAAAGTTGTATAAAATTTACCAGTTTTGAGATATTCTTGTTCATAATTTTAAAATGGCTGCCATTTTAAAAATATGGATTGGGAAAAAATATTTTTTTCTTGAAAACTAGCATTATTGTTATGAAGGTTCAGGCAAAATATGAACTTAATGATTCGCTTCGCAAATAAAAATTATTAAGTGTAAAAAAAAGGCGGAAGCCTAACAAAGTATTTTAGGACATACATTTATTGGCACTTTATTCTTTGTTTTTTTGTACAAGTACATCTTCTTCAAAATTCCTGAAACTTTTTTCTAACACCCTCTATACAGGATGTTCTAGTGAATTTTTGAATAGGCGGAATTAATAAATTATACAAGATATTAAATAGGTTACTCATGCAGTTTACTTGAAGAGTTTATGATACCAGAACTAAGTGGCAATTGAACTACGGAAGGTGTTTTTAGTGATGGAATCGCATTAAATAACGAAAATAACGGTGGAACTTGGTAATTAAGTTTATGAAAAATGATTAAACCATAGAAAAGCAGCTGTAATATTGACGGAATGATGTCTAAAAATTGTAAATTCGATGAAATATCGCCGATTGGGATTGCCCGCAATTTAAGTACACGAAAAATTAGTTTTATTTAAAGACAAAGTGTTTGGGTTACGCCGGTTTCCAGAACATTGGGATTCTGAACAGCGGGACTCTACTGTAGAACTGAAATTATTGAGCGAAGCTCCTATACTACACTCTGGCTTTTTATTTACACGTACTCCTCCTGAACGGCTCGAGTGATCCTAATGAAATTTTGCTCGGTCATAGTAACCATCTATGGGAACGTATAGATCTGAAATGGTCCAAATCGGACGTAAGGGTTCTGCCCTACAGCCCTTTAAAGTTTACATGTTATTTTAATAGGAGAAATATTGTATTTGGTTTGTTTACTGTGTGTTGATTATACAGCTGTTATAAGGAACAAATTTAACTGCAAACTGTTACTATCAGCTGTTTGTGAATACAGTAGTTTTATGTGAAATTGTTGTTTTGTTTATTTTAGTCGTTTGTTTACCTTTGTACATGAATGAAATGCCAAGTTTATGGAGAGGAGGTGCAAATCTTGGACGACGTACCATGTAATATCTTGTAAACATATAATACCCCGTCGCAGCAAACCTGAGTACTAAAAAATTATTAGAGTATTACAGACTTGGGGTGAATAAGAGCAGCGAACAACCTAAATCTGGTGACGACATAGTGCAGCAAATGAGCCGACCCAAAAGGTGAGTGAGCGCAGCGAACGAACTAAATTGACGGCGAGTGAGCTTAGCGAACGAGCTAAATCCTGACGGGGAGTGAGCGTAGCGAACGAGCTCACTTGAATTATTTATAAAATTATTTAAAAAATAGTCATGTTCAATATTGCAAGCAGACAACTGCATTGTATACCTAGTTACTGCTATGGCATGATTTGACTGATTAATCGAACAACTGATCTGATTTACCTTTGCCGTCACCGCTGTTGGACCGCTGGTGGGGCCGCAGGTTGAGACTGAGCCTCGGGGACACTGCACAGCTGACGCTCCCCCTGCAGCTCTCCTCTGCCAACAAAACACACACAACGATAAACGTAATACCCCCACCCTCCGCAGCAAACTCTCTCACTTGGCAACGTTCCAGTGGATTTTCCCCCCATAAACATGATGGGAATGATCATGTTTGATCATGTGAATGATTTTTCATAAGAATAACGTGATATTTCCTCTGTAACCATTAAAGTTAAGTAAAAAATTCGGTTGGAAATTTCTTTGTTATTTTGAGTTTAGTTAAAATGTTTTAGTTAAGAGTCATCTTCAAACCTGGGCCATTAGCCCATTGTTGCGCAGTCGGCAATGTTAACCATACGGCTTTTAATGCAAAACATGGTATCGCATTCCCCTGTTTCGGACGCCGTTTTTCAACCGATTTGCTTTAAACTTGGTAAGTGTTTAGTTGAATAGTTATACTATGTCGCTCATACCTCGGAATTTTGAAAATTTAACAAATATTACTCTTTGAGACATCGCAAAGTAACTCGATTTTCCTTAGGAATATTTGTTAAATTTTCAAAATTCCGAGGTATGAGCGACATAGTATAACTATTCAACTAAACACTTACCAAGTTTTAAAAAAATCGGTTGAAAAACGGCGTCCGAAACAGGGGAATGCGATACCATGTTTTGCATTAAAAGCCGTATGGTTAACATTGCCGACTGCGCAACAATGGGCTAATGGCCCAGGGGTGAAGATGACTCTTAAAGCCATTGATTTTTTAAAATTAAGGTCCATAAATGCCAAAAACCTATTTTAGACCCTTTTGAAGCCCCATAAAACCATGTTTACACAATCCAACCACCCAGGGTTTTATTTTAACTTAACCTGAAGAATGTTTCCTTATACCTTCATACCAAGTTTAATCCATAGAGAAATTCACAAAAAACTTCTCGATGCCCCTGTGTTTTACGTATGTCTTTATTTAACGACTGTCAAAAACTAAGTTGTTAGCATCACTTAACAAAATGAAAGAAAAAAAGTCAGAAATATTTAATTGCATCATATTACTAAAGTTAAACAAATTTAGGCTTCCATAATTTTAAGATTACTTAAAATTATGGTATAGGGGATGGGAAATATTTTCCAAAATCTATAGGCCTACCTGGTAGGACTCTTGGTCGCTGTCGTTGGGGATTGTTGAATATTTAATTCCACACAAGCTCTCTTAGAATGTAAAAAGTGTATGTTGAATGAACTTTATTGAAAAATATTGCGCACGTTGTCTAGTCACCAGCAGCAAGTCAGTTGAGGCATTGGAGGTTTCAACATAACTGGCTTTACCTACTATAGCCATATCTCCATATCCCAGTTATGAAGGTTATCTGGGAGCGACCCAGTTTAACTAAGACTATAAGACTTACCATGAAGGAATTCACTTGATTTGTCATGCCTAGGGGAAGTAGAAGACAGCCGAGACAGGCTCTTTCTATTTGGGCTCTCCTGAAATCAAATTTTTCACACTAATAATGCTCAATAACATTAGAGAAAATAAGTTATACCGATTAATACTAAATATATTAGTTAAATTCCTCTTATCCAGCATGTCTTGAGATATGCCGGATTACAGAATGAATGTCAGAAAAATGTGAATTCAAGAAAAAATTACATTAAAGAATGTAATTAATTCTCTAAACAGCTTTACTACCTTCAGTATTGCATAACATACAGAAATGAAAAATACTGTGCATGATTATGAAACTAAAATGAGAATCATACAATGACACATGATGTAGCATGAATACGACTTGTCTCTCCTCCACGCAAAGTGCTTTGTATGACACAGTGTTGACTCCTCTTTACTTCCAATCCCAAACAAATTTGAACACTCATTATTATTTTTATACCTATCAATAAAAAATTTTCTAAAAGTCGTGCTGGATTATCAAGCGTGCCAGATCGTAGGATGGATGGCTTAGAGGTACTGTATATAACTTATCAATAGCTTCTTCGTTGAATGAATTTGTTAGTAGTAACATATGATGTCAAAGACTGCTGTTTCATTTATAGTGAAATCAAATTAAATTAAAACTGAAAAGAAATAAAAAATACTTTTTTATTGTGCAGAACATTAAGACCAAATCATATTCCTTTTTTACGACCTCTAATTTGTCCTCTGTTTGTCTATTTAACCTTTAATCTCTATTTGTCACAACAATTTGACATAAGATAAACCCTATTTTACATAATTTTAACTCCATAAGTTAAATGTACAATAGTCATTTTTGTAAAAAGAGAGTTAAGTACAACGATGTCTCCCCAGGAGAAATTGTTGGTGTCTGAGCGTTAGGCAAGGGCGAATTTTCCCGAGGGAAGCAAAGAACTTTACTCCCAAAATATATCAAACATTTTCCCTTAAACAAAATGCACCAGAAAAAAGGTTGATAAACATTCAATGTCGTTATCCATTATGTTGGTTATCTAACATCGAAATTCAGAATGTCAAATGTTGACAGTTTATAATTAGGTGGTGCAGCGACAGCGCTACTAGGTTTCACTGCAATGTGTTGACAGGTTGTCGATGTTACTCTTATAGGTTTACTTTGCCCCACAATTCCTGCAAGACATCAATCTGCTTCCTAATCCCCAGAAAACTAAATACATTCAGTTTTCGAGTTCCAAAAATCCTTCAAATAAAAATTATAACATTTTTATGGATACTAACTTATTAGAAGAAGTGAATGCTTTCAAATTTTTAGGTCTGACCATTGATAATCAATTAAACTGGAATGAACATGTCCACCTTGTTATTTCAAAGATATCCTCTGGTTTATATGCTCTGAGGCAAATGGTCAAACTAACTAGCATTGAAACACTAAAACAAATTTACTTTGCTTTCATTGAATCACATATAGCTATTGGCTTATGTTTATATGGTGCAACTTCTGCAAACAATTTAAATTAAATTCTATTTTTGCAAAAAAAAGCTATCAGGATAATATTGAGATTAGGCTACCTGGATTCCGTGAAAGATCATTTTCAGTCTCTGGGATTTTTAACTGTCCATGGGCTATACATTTATCAACTAATATTGAACGTTAAAATAAATCTGGAACAACTGCCAGTATTAGGGACCCTCCCTCCCTCCCTCCGCAGTCTGTCCCGTAGAGACCCGATGAGGCATGGGACCCGTCATAATGTAGGCAGCCGAATTTGGCCTTGTCCAACCAGGTGTTTGGGTTTGGGTTTAGGTAGTGCTAGGTAGGGTACGGAAAAGGTTTTTAGGAAAAATCAGGTAGCTCATAGTAGCACATGTTGAGCAGATGTTCCTTCAGTTCTCTCTTAAATGTATTAAAATCCTCAATTTCTTGAATATGTCTTGGAAGCTTCGAAAAAAACTTGGTACCGGTATAACTAGGTTTGGTCTCAAACAGTCTTAAACTATGTTGGGTTGCATGATTAACATTGTGGTTTCTAGTGAAATAATGATGAACATGAGGCTGTATCAGATTGTTGGCTTTTACATATAGAACTGCTTCAAATATAAAAAGAGAAGGAACAGTTAAAATTTGCAGCTCCGTAAACTTGTCTCTACAGGAGTCTCTAGGCCTAAGTCTAGAGATACATCTGATTGCTTTTTTTGTAAAATGAAAATGCGGTTTAAATTTGCCTTGCTTGACATGCCCCAAAGCACTATTGAGTATCTTAAATGACTTTCAATTAGACTAAAATATACTAGTTTAGACAGAGGTAAATTATTAAAGACTACTATTTTTCTTAAAACAAAGAGATTTGAAGTTAAAGTTGAAGCTAACTTATCAACATGCTCCCCCCATCTGAGACCATCGTCCAACCTCACTCCCAGATAGTCGACAAAGTTGGATTCCTCAAGAACCTCTTCATCCAGAAGCACAGAAGGTGAGAATGAGCCGGCCCTAGCTAGATTTCTTTTTTTCTGAGAAGTGGCAATGAACATGTAATTGGTTTTCTTGGAATTTATATTCAAGTTGATTGCAGAGAAGTACTGGGAAAGAGCGCCGAGCTGGCCAAACGTCTCTCTTTCCAATTCAAAAAGATTTTTGTTTCGAATAAATAGGAAAGTATCGTCTGCGAAAATTGTCAAAGAATTCTGAGGTACGGAACTGGAAATGTCATTTACATATATTAAAAAGAGGACTGGACCTAAAATAGAACCTTGAGGGACTCCTAAAGCGATATCTGCAACTTGAGATTGAAAAGTTTTTTTTGAACCAGAATCTAAAGTGAAGTTAACTGAAGTTTGTTGCTTTCTATTACTTAGATAAGACGTCAGCCAGCCCAACGCTCTGTCTTTAATACCAATTTGTTCAAGCTTCTTAATCAAGATTGCATGATTCACAGAATCGAACGCTTTGGAGAAGTCAATAAAGCAGGTAACTGCAGTATCTCCCCCCTCCAAAGCATCGATACACTTATTCACAAAATCTATCAGGGCCAGCTTTGTGGATTTGTTTTTCTGAAAACCAAATTGGTTACTAAAAATCAGATTGTGATCATTAAGAAAAGTCATTAATTTATTGCAGACGGCTTTCTCAAGTATTTTGGAGACGGTTGGAAGGAGTGAGATCGGACGATAGTTCTCGGGTAGGAGCTTGCTATTTTTTTTGTGAAGAGGCTTAACTACAGCCAGCTTCCCACCGTCCGGGAACACTCCCTCCATCAGAGATGCGTTGACCAAATGCAGCAAAGGATCAATCAATTCATCAGAACAAGTTTTAATTATTTTACTTGAAATTCCATCGTGACCTGCAGAGTTCTTGTTTTTCATTGAAGTGATTATTTTCCTAAGCTCTTTTACTGAGATTGGATCAAAAGAGTTTAATTCAGCATCAGAGATAGGCTCCAAGTCAGTACAGGTCTGTAAATTAATGTTACTATTATTGCAATTGAGAAAATGATTATTAAAAAAATTGCAAACAACCTCGGGATTGCTATTGACTCTACCATCAATTTCCAGACTAATATTGGGCTCATTTGAAGTTACTTTATTTGGCCTATAACTATTTATAACATTCCAAGAAGATTTACTAGGATTGTCTGAGGTACTTATCGTATTGAAAATGTGAGATGATTTGGCTTCAAGAATCTTTTTTCTATAAAACTTTTTGAGTTTGTTGTATTCCTCTTTTTTCCTACTACATCTGGTCAACATCCACTCCGAGTACAGATTCTTTACTTGGATTTTCATTTTTTTCAATTCGTCTGTCACCCAAGCCAATTTTTTCATGTCACTCTTTTTCTTTACTTTCTTTCTAGGACATGAAACATCCAGGCAGTGGGAAACTGTGCTTACAAAGTTATTGTATATTTCATCTACTGTAGCTGCAGAAAAAACATCTACCCAATTTTCCCATTTCAAACGGGTTCTTAACTCTACAATACTTTGTGATGAAAAATCTCTAAAGTCTATTTCATTTATCGGTTTCTTAGTGAAATTGATTGGCACCTCAAGGGTAATAGCATGATGATCAGAAATAAAAGGTTGAATAACAGTGCAATGTGTTTGTTGAAAGTTGGACAAAAAATTATCAAGACAACTAGCCGAATGTTCAGTGATCCGAGTTGGGGGACCTCACATAATTATAATACTAGAAATAACAATCTTCTGGCTTTTGACAGGCATCAGTTGGAATTATTTAAGAAAAAACCAATTTATGCAGGAATAAATTTTTTAAATTATTTGCCAGTAGAATTGAAGGAAATAGACAACTTAAAAATTTTCAAAAAGAAACTTAAACGATTTCTGATTACAAAAGCTTTATACTCATTGGGGGAATTCTTTAATAATACATAGGGTAGATAGGCCTAACGACTTTTTTATCTCTCTTTCACTCCACTTTTTATTGTTTTTCAGTTAAAAAAAAAATAAATAAATAAATAATAAACGTTTTATAATTTTGTAATAATATAAGGATTTTTATTTGTTTTATCTATACTAGCCAACTATGTTTTATTCATAGTGTAATTATTGCAATTTATATTGTACTTTGACGCCATTCTTGTACACTTGTACTTTTGTGAATAAAGATATTATGAAATTAAATGAAATGAAAAAGGAAATCAAAGTAAGACTTTGCCCTACTCTTTACAAGGAGTAAAATTTGACATTGAATAACGGTTAAGGATGGGAAATATTTTCCACAATCTATAGGCCTACCTGGTAGGACTCTTGGTCGCTGTCGTTGGGGAACCGGAACATGCGGAAGTTGGGTGAGCGGGGCCACGAGGTGGGGGGCGGAGACCGGATCATGTGCTGATGGACCTCCGGCAGGGAGAACGGGTCGGCCCCCATGTCCCCGGGGAACTCCTGTACAATACATACATATAGTAGAGTCCCGCCAGTACGAACCAATCTGGACCTGGATGGTTTAGCGAATTTTCGGAATACGATTTTATAAATAATGCAAGAAATTGACTTCGCTGCTCCGGTCGTTTACTAAAACAAAGTGTATGATAACAGCACTAATAACTGATACTAATAAGTATTATCTACATAAAATGTATTTCTGAATATTTAATTCCACACAAGCTCTCTTAGAATGTAAAAAAAGTATTATAAACTTTATTGCAAAAATATTGCGGACGTTGTCTAGTCACCAGCAGCAAGTCAGTTGAGGCATTGGAGGTTTCAACATAAATTGCCTTGAACGTTGCACAGGACTACTGCATGAATAATGACCTCGTGTTTAACGGAAAATAACCAAACAATCGACGCTTATACTGTATAAAGGTGAAAAAGGCAAGGCGATTGGTGGATCAGGGCTCTTAAAAAAAATTTTTCCCCACGTGCTATAGACTACGCGGTGACCCTGTGAGGAGGATCTGTTTTGCTACTGAGTTCTGCCCCCTCATGACGTTGGAGCTAATATGCCTCTGGAACATCTAAATTAGTATTAAAAAGATAATTTTAGATAAAAGTGTTGCAAAGTCCATTTTAAATTTGATGTTAAGAGATTTATAGTACTAGGAGTGAAATGTAATCATACCTGCTATGAACATCTAAAAGTATTCACTCAGTTTGAAGTTAATAAAAAAAAAAAATTGCTAATATATTATGAGAATTAAATTCTTTGTTTGTTTTGTTTTTGTCAATTGTTCAGTTACCTACAGTATTCATGAACTTTGTGCCAACTTTGTTGTACCCCGTTCAAAATTAATGTGCGGCCGAAAGGCAGGATTTCATTTCCAACCATGAGGAAAATTCCCTCAATAGCTTCCTAAATTCTTCTATTTTCTTCACAATCAAATGTTATTTTAATTTCAAACTTGAAATTTAGAGTATATAGCGCGATGATTGTGTTACTTCCCCTACACTTGCCTTTGCAAACGCTTCTTTTTACATCTCAAGTGTCAAAATAAGAGTATTTGTTTACCAAAAAACAAATCATTGGCATAAAGTGATATGAGACTTTAATTAGCTGTAATAATTCTCAGTGATTGTGATTGGTTGGATTCTTGGCAGTGGGAAGAGCAGGAAAATGGGAGAACTGAAATTCTTGTTTTGACCACACATTTATTTTGAATGTGGCATAATACAAGAAAGTGAAATTTATATTAACATCCTTCTGAATCTTAAAATAAAATTTTACTGTTTTTATCATATCGCCCATAGTCCTGACTTATAAAATAATAAAGCTCATACCTGGGACATGAGATTAATGTCGTCCGACTCAGATTCTTCTAAACTGTCTGCTAAACTCTCTCGACTGGCTAGAACTTGCTAAAACAGAGAATACATGGTATTGACAAAATCTCAAATCAGCCTCTTTTAAGAAACACTAATAAACCAGCATTTTTTCCAACAAAATTCAAATAGAAAATAAATTGTTAATCTGAAAACCATAATCATGTTTTCTATAGTTTTTATGCCCCCTTTTTAAAAATGAATGCCTCAAATAGTGTCCTTAGCTGTTTTTTTTATTTTTCTAAATCAAAACAAATAATATTTTGGCTGGACGTAAGAACTAATTGTAGCTCTGTTGGCCTAGGTCTAACATATGACAGAAATCACAATTCTATAAACTTATGGTGTGCCACAGAAAATTTACACATTTCCAGATTTTATTACACATTAGCATTGACTAAACACTTGTGCTAGAATGCCAACCAATTGGTAAATTTGATAGCAAAAATCAGGCTTAGTACTCTAACAGCCAACATAGAGCCCATCAGTGTTGTCAATGGATGCTTTGTTCTTACAGCCCCACCGCAACCTTTGAGGTTGTGATGAGAATCATATTTGAAACCTCATTTACTCACTATTTATCAAATTCTAACAAACTATTAACCTAAACATTCAAAACTTTTTACTCCAAGAGCAGTCACAATTATCTTCTTGACATCAAAATTAATAATATAAATAGATAATATATCAAAATCCACTTACGTAGTTGCCTGAAAATATCAAAATCAGTTTGTTTTGTAAACATCTTTCGGGTGCACTACCACCCATCACTTAATTACTTTTTAAGACAACGACGCTACCAGGGCATCTTCAGCAACAAAACTTCCAATAAAAAAAGTTAAAATCAAGCCCAAACTATTGATGGTTATCAATAACTTAAAAAAATAATAATAAATAACCCGAATTAACAAGATGTACAACACATACTGCAGTTAAAAAAAAAAATACTGTTCACACGTGACTTTCACAGACACTGTTCACCAGCCGGCCGGGCGGCCGGTCACCAAAGGCCTAGTGATTTTAGAAGGGTTCCAAGTCCAAGATACGTCATTGCCAGTCATGTTCATGTTTGGCATGAAACAAACTGATTTTGATACCAGCAGGCAACTACGTAAGTAGGATTTGATATTATACAAAGGTATCAAGGCTGTAAAAAATATTTTAGAATTGGGTTGGTAGTCTTGTATGAATTTACAGTCATGACAATACTGATTAAAATTGTAGGCCAACTCTTTGCTTGAGTAAGTGCCACTCCTTCACTGAACTTGAAAATCCTCACGGTGCTGCAAGACATATGGCCTGACATGATGAAATGCCTTAGGTAAAACCTTAAAATCACCTTCAAAAAAGGGTTGTCCTGCCTGGAGATGCGCAAAGCTTCCATATCGGTGTCAATGTCTCGGAGCCGAGCAGGGGTGGTGGGGAAGGGGGAAGCAGAGGGGGTACAAGGCACCACCACCACGTCGCGTACGGACAATGTGGAAGGCACCCTCGCCACCCCAACACCTGATTAGTGGAGCGGGCTGTTAGTAAAAGCTGTCATGCACAAACAAGCTTAAGTTGTTCATTATAACATGCTGTTACACCTGATGTGATTTCTATTTACAATTCAAAATTGAAAGATTAAAAATTTGGTATAGTAGTTGACAATAACCTGTTAGGCTCAGTTATTGTACCTTCCTCGTTCTGGTTTTAAACCTATGAGAACTACCAAGTGCTTATGCCCAAAATGTTCAGTGGTGTTTTGTGTATAATCCAGTGGTGTCTTGTGTATAATCCAGTGGTCTTTATTTATTGAAAACAAATTGTATGCAGAAATTGTTTTCTAACAATATGTTAGGCCCTACTAGGTTAGATAGATCCTTACTAGTTTTAAGTTAGTCTACTTTACTGGTTATGAAAAGATGATAAAAATTATTCTCTTTGGCAATTGAGTGTTAAATACTGAGCAAAAAAAACATTGACAAGGCAGATTCGAAGGGTTGAAATAATTGGAACAGTCAACATTTTAGTGTTTTTATATTATATGCATGCAATTTTTTAAGATTTTTACAAACACCATTTGTTAAAACACACCTCAGAGGCTACTTATCCAATTTAAAAAAATAATAATAATAAAAATTTAAAAACTTGTTAGAAAAGTGGGAAACAAATTATAATTAGGGTCTGCATTGTGTTGTTTCCCATTGCACTTTAAAATATTCAACTCAAATTAGGCTACTTGAATTAATGTACTATTATAGGCCCACCTGAAACATTGTCTCCTTGGTCCATTCTTGGAAGAACTGGCTTCTCAATCCTGGCGTAGCTTTCCTCAATGAAACTTTTTTTACGCTTAAACAATTTACAAATAAAATTTTGCTTCTTTTTTTCTTGAAATTTATGATTTTCAATAGAATTTGTTGATATTTGAAGCATGGCTGAAAAATCACAATTTTATTAGCCAAGATGTCTTGTGAATCCACAAATATTTTAAAACTAAAAACCTTTGCACTACTTGCAAAAGAAAAGGCGTTCAACAATTCATAGATGGGCGATATCCACCTATTTTTCTTCCAGGTTTTCATGGGGTTATTGATTGAACTTTTTGAGTTGGAGCAACATATTTCTTCAGGATTTTCGTGAATTAACCCAATCATATCAAGAATGGTACAAGACAAAATACCCCCGTCGCAGCTGACCTGTGTACTCAACGAACATTTCCAACATTTCCAACGGAATGTTAGTATTTTTCTACTTATCCATAAAAACCATAGGGATGAGTAAGTTACGTATTTTTGCAACCATATGGGTTTTGTTAGCATATATAAGTATTACCCTACCTAGTAAATGTACATATCAAGCTAAAGTATTCTTTTCAATTTACCCATGGGGAAAAGTACGTAGGTTTGCCACCATTTGGGCTTTGTAAACAAATATAGGTTGAACCCTTCCTAATTAATGTAAATACCAAATCAATAAATAAGCAAGATAGAAGGTTTTGTTTATTTGCCTTAAGAACAACATGGGAAACATTTAGATTTTCTCCATAACCATTCAAGCTAAGTTCATAATTCACAATGGGTGCAGTTTCATAACTACTGTACTAAATTGTTTATTTTTTTAGTTATTTTAAATGGTTTATGTTAAAATTGTTGGATTTTAAAATTGAGGTCAAAAAATGGCAAAAACCCATTTTTTGACACTTTTGAAACTCATAAAACCCCATTCCCATGGTCCGATCATTCTGGTTCACGCGAACTCATTCAAGCAGATGCTGGCTTACACCCCCTGTACCAAATGTCATTAAAATTTGAGGTTCCGTTCAAAAGTGATCATGGTCACAGACAAAACTAAAAAGTATCATGGTCCTGGGCTTAAGTCTTACCATGACTAAGTTTTACTGCCGTAATAACGTATTCACTATAAGGAAATTCGCTAAAAACTACCAGTACCAGTAAACATTTATTCCACTCGACTATGTGAGCATTGTTGAGAAAAACAGAAGTAAGTTTATACAATGGCTCTCACCACGTCCAAGGCACCATCTGGATAGTGGCTGAAACTATACGGTACTGGAATGGTGGAGCATAAAAAGTAAACATGTAGTTTTGAAGGATCAAATATCTGGTTGGCAAAGTAGCCTACATCACACTAAGTGGGAATCTAGGGTTAGTATGTTTGACATGCAATATCTACTTGAAGATGTATGACAATGTCAAGGTACAAGAAAACCGTGAACAGTGGTCCTTACTCTTAATCTAAAAAATATACACAACTTAGGTCTTAACCCGCAAGTTTGAATTTAGGGCTTTAATCAAAATTCCGTTGAGACAACATAACCTAAATGATAATGGAACATAGCCCTTATGATCATGGAATAATGATCTAGACAAAATAACTAGGCTTACTCTCAAAAATATTAACTTAGGCCTATTGCAAATGCTGGGATGAAGTAGGCCTATCTAATTTATAGTGGGCCTAGCCCTAAACCCAAAGCCTGCCATGACTGGCTTGCAGTGGGCAAGGTGGTCATTTAGGGTTAGAGGTACCGTAGTATTTCTCGTAAGATGAATTCGATCAGTGTGTACCGCCACATTTACACTTGACAAACAATACCTGCAAAATGGCATATTTCTTGTCAGACCTTTTGGTCAAGATCATCCCACAAGATTGTAAAAAGGCATTGAAATAGCCTAACTTAGGCCTAGAACTTGCTACAGTTTCATAAAGAAAAATTCTCATTACAAAAAAAATTTAGTATTGCACAGGCTCAAATTTACGAAAGAATGAAGTTGTAATGAAGCTACAGAAGAGTATAGGACAAAATAAATTAAAGTCTTACCTCTGAACCGTAGAAATTGTAACCACGTTAGATTCTGTAAACATTGTATTAGGAACTACAGTAAACCAGTGAAAAATCCAATTCAGTTTTATATTTAAAATAAACAAAACAGCACAGTTTTAAATTTCTTTAAAATAAGTGGGTAACAAAAATTAAAGGCTTATTAAGTCTTGAATGTCACTACAGAATTTTGGAAGGGCTCATAAAATGAGCTTTTCAGCTTTATTGAAATTCCCAATCACTGACATCACTGAAGTAAACAACTTCGATTTTTTACAATTCTACAAGTTTCTAATCAGTATGGACACGGTCTCGTCTCTCAGTAGAAATAGTAACCCGGAAATCTTATGCTAATCTAGCGCTCCCAACGGTTGGTCTCTCAACTAATAATATCTGGTTTCAACAAAATATTCTTTTCATTATAGATATTTTCAAGTTCAATTGATGAATTTGCTATTCCAGTAATGATACCAGATAATATCTCAGATTTCAAGATGAATTAATTACATTCACCCGAATATATGAGCAGGAACTCTATGAGTAAACTCTTCAGGAGGAATAGAAACCAGAGGTCACTAGCGTCGACAGGCTTCCTCTCAACAACAATTTTTTTTTTTTTCATTATGAAAGATTGCATTTATACGAATGTTGGTTTACTACCATCTTTGCCACTGCTCTCTCTCAGCTGTCATTTATTTTCATATTGAAAAAATACCAAAAATATAAAATCCAGGACGACAGCAAGATGACTGTAGTTCCACAGGTAAACTACATCCCATAAGAGCAATGGTGTCAGTTTCTGCGACATCCGTGAATGTCGCGGCCTTAAAAGCGTTAAAAAAACCAACACTTTACCGTTGGTCGGGTTCACGTTCATTCACCGCATCCACCGCAACCGGGATTTAGATAGTCACGTGACAAATCCCAATGGCCACCTGATAAATCCCGGTGGATCCTGGTGACGTCATTTTGCTGCCGTCTTATGAACCCACCGGGATTTTGATTGTTGACGTTCACGTGCTAACCGTAAAAAATCCACCGCATCCCGGTTGCGGTGGATTGCGGTGGATGTAACGTGAACCCGACCATTACTTTGTTACCTGCATGTGTTGCCAACGCTTCAGGAAACAACAATCTTTCTCGTTTGCGTTGGAGATTTTTTGTCTCGACTATTACTAAAATAAGGAATTTAAAAGTAAACTAGAGTAGAATTTGTGGTTTTATATTTACCTTGATTGGTCATTACCAAATGGTTTGTTATAACTAATAATCCTAATGTAAAAAAGAGTAATATGGTGTCGTTACGATAAATATCAATGTATCTGTATACATTGTAAATATCGTACAAGTGGAAAGACTGTTTCATTCTCTTTTTCAATCAGCTGTGTAATGGTAAATATCATAACGTAACTTGACTTCCGTTTTAGTTTTGACGCTTCATATCCGGAACACAAAAAAATAGCTATTAAATTCAATAGACCTTGCGTCAGTTATGCTTTTTCCTCTACAGACCTTTTGGGACTACAGCACCATTTGGATAAAAGTACGGTATCCATCAATATAACCCAGAATATCTTGGCCTCTGCCTCTGACATACTCCATTTCCGGATTCAAATTGGTTAACATATGGCACTAAACAGTCTGCAAAACTGTCTTACAAAAAATGTTAATAGCCTATATTTATATTTTGTTACCTCTGTTATGTATTTAAATGTTTACTAGTAAACGTGTTGCTCGAAATCGAGCAATTTTTTTTTATTACAATACAAATGTTACTTATATCTTTAAATCAGTTACGTCCAACCAATCCAATATTGTGAACATCTGCAATCACTAAAGCTACACGTATTTACAGCTGATTACTAACAGATGTTTAAAATGCTTTATTCAATCCCAATGATATTTAAATGGAAAATTTTGATATTTCAATGGTGGATAACACCTTTATTTTCCGTCAGATTTTCATCAGTTTTTGGCGGAAACAACTACAGACCAAGCCCTATCCAACGACACCAAAAACTTGAAAATCGGTTGAAAATTGTAGGAGGAGTTCTCAAGACAAAAAAACCCTTAGCGTATTAAATAAGTATAGATATTACCGAGTTAATTTCTCATTTGACTTGTGTAAGATTTTATAAATTGTTTTCTGTAATTTTAATGTTAAATTTTATTGTTTGTTGTTTGGTAAAATAGTTTAACTTTATTGTTGAATTTTTTATTGTTTTAGCGAATTTCCCATAGGGAATAAGCTATTACCGTAGGTCTCATGGTAAGACCTAAGCCCGGGACCATGTTACTTTTTCGTTTTAAGGTGCCTAGAGACCAAAAATAATAGTCATTAAAATTTTTATATATATATGTATATATATATGTATATATATATGTATATATATATGTATATATGTGTCCCTAGACACGATAACTCTCGTAAAAATGGTCCGATCGACACCAAATTTGGTAGAGATGTGTAATCCTACGTTTATTCGGATGAGATCGAAAACCAGACATATCGACCTACCGGAAGGGGTAGTTTTGGGGGGTTTTGTACCCCAAAAATGGGTTTTTTGCATTTTTCATATGTAAATTTGAAAAATTTTAAGTTTTTATTTTGACCATTGGATTTAGCTAAAAAAAACACACAATTTAGTACTTTGAAGCTTTGCTCTATCTCCATTGGTTACCGAGATATTACAAAGTCTAAAGACAGTACATTGTCTTTTGGGGCTCCAATGTTAATCTTATGGAGAATAAGGATGTGTTAATATTTCACTTATTAACCAATATTTTTGGATGAAACTTAGTATTTAGCTTCATTTGGTTGAGATTCATCCATTTAAGGTAAAAATCTTGGTTTTTTTTACTTATCATGGCAGCAAACCTGCATACTCTGTTCCCATGTTAATCATATGGAGAATAGGCAAACTCTTTTATTTATGGACAGATATTGATGAAACTTACTATATGGCTTTATATGGTCGAAATAATTTTTTTCTAAGCTAAAAACCTACTTTTAGTGTCCCCCATGGCAGCATACCTGCATACTCTTTCCCTATATCTTAAGGAGAATAGACATTTATTTCCCTATTTATTTTGCACTAATGAAATTTTGTTTACAAGTTTAGCTGGTCACAATTAATATTACTAATTTGGAAATTCGCTGAGTACGCAGGTCTGCTGCGACGGGGGGTATTTTTACCTGTTAAAAACTTAATGTTGAATTTTATTGTCTGTTATTTGGTAAAATAATTTATATCACTGCATTAAATTTCTCTCTTTTTGACTCTTGTTAAGATTTTTATGAATTTTTTTCTGTACAATTTTATTGTTTTATTAACTAGGAAAATATTTTCCAAACCTGAATATGATTCTTAGCTAACTGAGTGTAGCCTACTCCTGACCAAAGCCTCTTTGCTATTATAATTGTACCTGACAATTGCTAATGCATATGTATGTCAATGTCAATGGCAAATAAATGACTGATTTCTGCAACAATCTGCAACTTCGTACAGTAGCTCTACTCCAAAATTGTTGGAACTGTTCAGGGATGCCAATCCCCCCCCCCCAAAGGCCATAGAGCGAATCCCCCCAAAAAATGTTAAACACCCCCTCCCCCCACTCTTACATCAACTCAACAACGCAAAAGTTATTGTTTAATATAATCCCATTTACCTATTTAGAGCAAAATTGTAAAAAAAGTTACCAACTGGACCTAGCCTATATTCATTTAACTTGCTAAAATGTTAAAATATATTGGCGACTTAATGATTTATTTTTTTGAGAAATTATTGTGTCAATACAGTAAAGCTCTCTCAGTTTTACAGTTATGATATTTTACTTCCATACAAAATTTAATAATTTGATAGTTACAGTATGGAACTTTTATGGTCGAGTGTAGCAAATTGACCAGAACACAAAAAGGTAGGGACACCAGGACTGAAATTAATTGTTTATGTTACCGAGGCCTTTATGGTGAAATTGTACAAAAAAAAAAGAAAAAAAGGAACTGTAGGCCAAATTGCAAGCACAAAGTATGGAATTTTAACATTATTAATTCTCATTTAGAAATTTTCTTTACCACTGAACTTAAAATATGAGACCAGACAACGGAGCCATATTCCAGAAGGGGGCGTACCAAGGACTTGTAGAGGGTGATCAACGTGGAAGGCCAGTTAAAGTTCCTGGTCGACCTGAATATAAACCCGAGCATGGAATTAGCTTTCGCTGTGATGTGGGCAATATGTTCTTGAGGGTTTAGCTGAGGGGTCACAGTCACTCCGAGATCTCTGACCTTGTCAACTCTCTTCAAAGTGCAATCATTCAGAACATAATCGTGTCGAATCGGAGTAGCCCCGCGTTTGTAAGAGATGACACTTCAAGACGTTGAGTTCCATGAGGTTTTCCTTGCACCAGGCGTTAATATTAGCAAGAGGAAGCTGGAGGCCCTCGAAGTCGGATGCGGAGGATACTGTACTAAATACCTTGATATCATCGACAAACATAAGGTACCTGGAGTGGATGACCTCCCCAATGTCATTCATGAATATATTGAACAACAAAGGGCCAAGGTGGGGCCCTTGTGGGACGCCAGATAGGACACTGAACTTAACAACTCAAATTATTAGCAACTCAAAGAGTCGACCTTTATTATAAAATGTCAAATTTGTGCTGACAGGTCTTGTTCTACAAGGTTATACCCATAGGTTAGGCAATGGGCCATTAATTAATGATTCTGAAAAATGAATCAGCTGCTATTTGTCAGTAACAAAGCTACTAATCTGATCCATCACACTCTCCCTTTTCAGCTACTCACATTAAAATACGTACCATGTTGGTGCATCAGCGTGTCAAGAAATGAAATGAAAATAAGTTTAATTTTACAGCACTAATGATAATAGTTGATATAATTTAACACACACAGTTGATATACGGTATTGTATATTTAATAGATTCGATAGTGATTGTCCAGAATATTCAATAGAGAACAAATATTTAAAATATAATCTTCCTAAAAAAAATAAGAGCATGATGGAGACCAATTTCTTTGAGCACCCATCAAGCCGCGGGTGAGTTTCTTTATATGCATGCTAGATTGGTGAAAAAAAGGTGAAACTGCTTTCCAAATTTAGAGGAGCTTTCTTAAGGTCTGCTCATCAACCTTTTCTAAGTTTCTGAAGTTTGCTTATTTATTTATATCATATGGTTTTAGTGAAGGGAGATCAGCAATTAACTGACAGTTATCCTCGCCTGAAAGGCCTTGGCACTTTTTTGTTTCTATGCAGGTGGACCAACGGCTTAACGTGACTTCCGAACCATGGGAGCGGCTGAGCGATCCTTTTTTTCCCCAAGCTATGAGTTGAACCTGCACCCGCTTGGTGATAACCTAGAGCTCTACCATTGAGCTTGGCTGTCTTGTGCAACTAGTCGATAATGTTGATTCATTGCAAGTTGAGCTAGATATATACCTCTTTAAATTATAAATTTGAGAATATTTCATTAAATATTATTAAAGCAACATGCCCGTTAGCAAACTATTATCAGGAAATTTAGGGGAGGAAATGAGGTGAAATGAACAAATCTATTCAAAATACTCACATTAAGTTTTATGAATCACAAATTATAAATGAGCAAAACAGCATAGTGAGCATTGGAAATGTCCCTAAAGAACACTTGATATTACATAAATCAGTTTCATACAAAGTTATTTTTCACCCTAAATACCGAGGACTTAATAATTACTGTAATTGTTAATTTAAAATGGAAACAAATAAAATTGTAATGGCAAGAGATGTTTTCTGTAGTGAAAGTGTGCCCAATGCCTATGAGTCACATGTGAAGCCCAACACATGCAAGGAGTCAAGCAGCTCCTAAAAACATTGATTCCCCTGCATTGAATCTTGATAACCAATAGAATACAACAACATAACTCATTGAATTATGTTACTTTTGTACGTTTTTTATGTCACTTCCCTGTCACCAATTTACCATCACCAATAGTCCTGGAGCAGGAGCTAAAAAATCAAATGCAAGACCTGTTATAGTTAGCAATCCACAGACCTCGTAACACCATTATAGCTACACAGCAAACTGCATGGTTACATAAAATGTTGCCTATTTATCATAAATTTTTCATTAATAAGTAAAAAATAATATAACTATAATAACATGTATTAAAAAGTCTATAAATTGAATCCTGGAACCAAAGTGATGAGCATAGAAAAAATGTAAACAATATTAACGTCCAAAGAAGTTATTTTTATCTTAACAATTTTAACTAAAATTTAATGTCCCGATTTTTTTACTTTAATCCTGTCCGGAAAAAAATTGTTATACGAGTTTTAAGAAAAATGGGGAGACATATTTAAGCTGTAGACACTTATTTAGCTGTGTAAGACACTTAAAACACAAAACTAACTCTGCAACTTAGCTTTTAGCAATAAATTAATTGTTTTAAGAGTTATAAAAACTTTATAAAATGCATATAGTATTTTTATTTAACTATTTAAATCTTTGACGCTTAAAAATAACAGTTTAAAGTAATGAATTATAAACCTAAAATAAAAATATAACTTTCAGATAGTGGCAAATCGATATACAGATCAAATGAACCCCTCCCATTGTAACAGAATCCGGAATTGTAAGTGATATGAGAAAAGCAGGTCTACTCTTGCTTGCACTTTGGTTTTTACCTCCTTGCCCATTGTTACTATATATGTCTTTAAATTACATTTTTCCAAAAAAGTATTAAGTTTGAAAAAATCACCCGATGAAAGCTCAAATTTCTTTTGTAAGTTCATATTTAGCTCATTATGCATCAATCTAAGAGGTATAATGAGTAAATGTTAAGGGGAAGTTAATTTCTTTGTTGGTAATTACAGAAGTATGTTTTGTTGATTATAGATCAGAACAACGTTATTGTAAATTTTGAAGTGAATATGTCCTGTGATGCTACAAGTCTGGAAGTTACGTCCACCCTTGAATCTCACATCATAAATAAATCCTCTGTACAGGAATTTGGCAAAATGTTTGATAAAATTGTGACTGTACACTTTTGCAAACTTGTCCTTTGGACTTAGACCATTCACCGAGCCTGGACAAAATCTTCTCTAGTGTGTGGACAACAAACTGACTAGATAACATCCACAGCTAGAAAATGTGATTTGGTTTTAGAATAACCGTTGCATCAATATTAATTTTTTTAAGACACGTTGAGTATAAAAACTTTAAATTTGTCAATGCTAATTTTAAACACTAAAAGGAACCCTAAATCATACAATTTGCTAAATATCAACTAAGAAATAATCCTGAGAAAGTTATTAAAAGTAATAACAGTGCTAAACTTGATATACGATATGGATTTAAAATATGAAATATTTACTATGGTAACTATTAGTATAACTTCTGATCACTTTTACGTACCATGAAAATATTTTTTTAAGAATCAAGTGGCTTTACATAATAAATTAAAAATAGTTTTATCCTACATTAATCTAATATACCGAAAGGCAAAAACCCTATGCATTAAATACACTTCACAAGCTACAAAAAGTTACAAAATTGAAATAAAATGAAAAGCAGATTGTGAAGATCAGACCTCGAACTCTACCTTTGTTGAGTAATGGCTAAAACAACAGTAGTCTACTTAAACACATTGAGGTGTTTTTAAAGTTTCAGGAGATCGAAGAATTACTTTATATATTATTAAATCGATCAATTAGCTAAATATAAGACTTATTTTTAATTTAAATATACTTAAAGGCTTAGTAAATATCTTACATCAAGTTTGAATCGTACAAAAAATAACAGTGTAAATAATATAAAAACAACAAAAATAAACTTTTAAATAATATACCATCAACTAACAATAATGCAAATCACATTGATAAAAATAGAAAATTATAATCATAAGTTAATGATTATTAATGGATTTGTATTTTATACAAGACATATTGACTTTTTACAGAACTAAATACAGTTATTTACAGATCCAGGGCCTATCTCGGTGCAGGGGGGGCGGAGTAGGCCCTCACCTGCTGGAATGGCCGGTCCGTGTACTGGGTGCGGTACTCGGTGGTCCATGCGCTGTGATTGGCCGGCTCTCAGCTGTGGCGCCAGGCAGCGGGGGGGCGGGGGGCGGGGGGAGCCGACAGGGGCCGATGCAGCTTTGACCGCGCCGAGAACTGCTCCTGGTACTCACTCATCCAGATGCTGCTGTTGTTGGAACGCACCTGCAGCCGAATCAAATCAAATCAAATCGATCTTTATTGTCACAACGTTCAGAAACATAGCATAGCTATAATACAGGTGACAATGTCAAAACAAATACACATTTTAAATAGCTTAAAACTACAATTCCACAGTCATGAAGAAATAAAAACAAAGGAGACATATAGTCCAGTCACCTTGTCGTCATAAGGGGGTGTTTGGTGCATTAAATCTGGTATCTCCGACCCCCGCCTCAGCTGTTTAGGATGCTGGCCCGATGCCCGATGCCCAAACCAACCCTTCGAACACGGGCAACGAACGCATCACAACCAAAACCCAAAAAAAACCTGCAAAATTTGGCACCCTTCCACACCTTTCACCATGAAGGACCGATCTCGTGAACAGAGGTGTGGAGAGCACCATTGCACAACATTAAACCCCCCCACCATCCGAGACCCAAATCAACCTGATACAACTAACCGAATGACAAGTTTATAAACATTGTAGGCAAACTTTTTAAAGGCTAAAAAAATTAACGGTATCAGATAATCGACACATACTTTCTCCCAACAATAGATAAACGATGTTAAAAGCCTCCAACCAACAATGTCTCGATGGTTCAGTCACTAGTGTCGAATTGCAGCTGAGCTGCAAGAGTTCGAACCTATGAGCGTCAGTAATTTTTTGCAACATACTGCATTCACTGCCAAATAAAAAATTTAGTTTTCTCCGCAATCACTTGACATTTAATAATTACTTGAGTAATAATTTTAAACTAGAAATCACCTCCGTGTCGAAACTCTAAAATGTTTTCCAAAATGTTTGTTGATCTGTACCAGATTAGTTAAAAAAATTCTAAAACTGAAACATCTGTTCTTCCTGGTTTCATAGCATTTGTTCTTACAGTACAACAGCTGTCTAAAGATTCAATCAATTACACTTCTTCCATAAGATTAACATTGAAACTTTGAAAGCCTGTAGGGTGGAGCCCTGAGGGCCCATGTGAATTATAATGGCATTGTGCTCATCTACAGGACACTACCTTTCTAATGGTATGCGCGGATGTTTCCTACGTTACGAACAAGCTGAGAAACAAGGAGGAAAAGAAACATGCTTGCCTATTAATAATTTTAAATCCTTGATTATTTAGCTTTTTGAGCTCATTTTACATTTAGTAAAAATGCAAAATATATTAAAACTTTTCAAGCGCTGTAGCTTATTAACACGAGTTTACTCGGACATGCGAGTGGTGCAATTTTATTTGGCTTTTATCCTTAATAAACCACAAAGCTTTAATCAATACTGAGCAGGTTAACACACCAGAGGTAATCACTGATTAAATGTAGTAAAATAAATAATTTATTAACCTTTGATAATACAGTATGACATTTCAGGCAATTATCCAAAACCACGGGGTCAACTGAAACAATTTTCCTACACAAAAATATGAATATTGTTCATATCCTCTCCTTTACATCATCTTGTACTGAATAAAAAAATATTTTATTTATGATTGACAGTTCAGATTATATATTTTTAGTCGGACAGATTTTTTTTAGGACAGATTTTTAGTCGGATTTTGCTGCGGGTGGATATTGTAAAACATATTTAGATATGATGTATAGCAGAATCTCTCTTAACCACCCTAAACAGGACCGGACCCAGGCGCGAACAGTCTAAAAGTCAGTTAAAGCTAATAATGCCTGGAAAAGTCAATAAAAAGTGTTTTATGTTTAAGCCAGGTGTTGATCCTTTTTGAACCTAACAGCCCTGATAAGTGAAGTATTTAACATTGTATAAGATCATCAATACAGTATTTATTTATAAAAACGAACGGTAATTTTCTACAATGACCCCGTATTAAACATTAAATATTTTTCAGAATGACGTTATTACATATTTTTATGAAATCTAAGGTTTACTTTTTTTGACATCAGGAAATAATCTGCAATCAGCACTGTACATTGTTCCTGGTAGGAGGGCGATTAATATGTATGGGGATATGCGGGCAATGCTAAAAAATGTTGGAAAATCTTGTCAAGATGTTCTTTGTAGGGGGATGTGTAAACCATGCCAAATGTACCTCTGTATCACAAGCAGACTGAAAATTTGGCAAAATCATCTAAAAAGCGGATTTTTGATAGATGTATGACTGTAGATCAAACATGTTTAATTTGTTCATGAATTATTTACTGCACTTTTACAAAATTCTAAAAGTTGTAACTGGTCGGGTATTGGTGCATTCACCCTACATGCCAGATGATGTTGGATGCATTTTCAAATTTTCATTCTCGTCGATATATGACAGTAGTGGGCCCTTTTTAAGCGAGAACCCAATAACTAATTCTTAAATAGAGGGCTTTCTGTTAACTTTTTAGGATGCAAAAAAGTCTAATGTGATAAAATACAATTTGTAGAATTACCCGCTCCCTTGATATTCTTGACTGATGTGTGGTTCCTTTTTCTACCGCTAAGAATTCTTCAACCTCAGCCTTACGCCTCCGGGATGCTTGAAGTGCAGATTCATGCACCTGTAAAACCTAAAATGAATTTATTTTGACAATATTATTTACATGTTTATAAAATATCTTGCAACAAGAGAACAAGATGTTCAAAAGCATTGCCACAACAATAATATTGTTGTGAACTTGGTAGCCGGTGTTGAAGGTATTGTAATAAATACATTATAGCACGCACAAGATTCCACGTGTTTACCTATTTTTGTAATTACAACTAATATAGAAAAGAAACAGTACTTGAAACACAAATTGAATACTTTAATAACATTATAGAACAAAACTGTAAACATTGAATTAAAATGTAAACATTGGAAAACAATACCATATGATTAGTAATAATAAAGAGTTTAATCACATGTGTGACATAGAGTCACCACAAATATGTAGACTGTTGACCTACCCACTAATTCACATGACTCCTAAATGCCATACAACTTAATTTTCCCAAAACTTGGATTCAATTTAATGAATTTTTTTTCAATTGCGGATTATTTCCCACCAATCGGTAGGCAAATATAAAATTAAACTTAAAGATACGATTGTAAAAATCAATATCCATCGATAATTTATAACCTAACAACATACCAATAATAATTTTATCCACAAATAAAAATTATATTAAAAAAAGAGCATAGATAAATAATTTTCTGAACATTTTATCGAGAAATATGAAGCATCCCAAGCATCCGGGCTGTAGTGATGCTGATTATTTCCCACCAATCGGTAGGCAAATATAAAATTAAACTTAAAGATACGATTGTAAAAATCAATATCCATCGATAATTTATAACCTAACAACATAATAATAATCTTATCCACAAATAAAAATTATATTCATAATAATCTTTAATGATTAAACAACAATGTTACACACTCTTTCGTCCTGTGTTTTCTGTTCTCTGTATCCACTTAAGCCGCCCAAACTGGAAACAAAATTGTGCAAACTAGACCTCGAAGGCGTGGAAGGAAACATCGAGAAGTCAACGAAGAAGTTAGAAGAATGAAGAAGGAAGAAAGAAGAAAGAGATAGAAGAAAGAAGAATTAAGGAATACTATGAAAAAATAATTGAAAAGACTTAGTGAAATACAATTTGGCAATGAAATGTTTTAATTGTGAAACAAAGTAAAGGACTTGCGTAAATTCCCCAAACTATGTACATTCCCATACAATGTTAAATATTGTCAGAGGAATAAATGTTATTATTATTATTATTATTATTATTACAATTTGTTACATAAAATGGCAGGATTTTCTGGGTTTATCTGAGGCCAAACACAAAAGAAAGATGAGTATGATGGTTATAGTTCTAGTGTTGCTTTGTTTTTATCTTGTAGGGCCTAAGGTTATCCTGTATACTCTTCAAGTTTTGAGTGAGCAATTAACTATGTTTACTCAATAAAAAAACCCAAACTGAATCAATTTTGCTGAACCAGAAACACATTAGTTTCTAATAACAAAATTAATAAACTAAACAATTTGATATAAAGAACAAAAAAATTTGAAGTGTATTATACGGTAACACTATAAAAGTTATAAACTATAAACACTATAAACTTAATCAAAAAAAATTTCACTACTAACAATTTCACACTTATGACAAATGATTATGCCGTTTATACTTTTCAGCAGGATTAGGATTCCAATTTGTCACCTATTTCATTGGCTATGCTGAAACTGAAAAAATGTTTAATGAATTTTTAAGAAGTGTCTTCCATATACTTTCACCATCATGATCAATAAAAGTCCAAAAGTACCTCTTTTTTCGGTGCGCAAACATTGTACGTTTGTTTGCGTCCCACTTTTTGCGTCTTTTCATTCATGCCGAAGGGCGCAAAGTGTGTTGGCTTGGGCTCGGTGACGAGTTTCCTGGTGGTGCGGGAAGGTCGCGAGAGGGACCGCGCGGTGCGTGGTTGGGACATGGTTGAAGCAGCCTTCGGTGGGACGGGGCTGGCGGGGCGGCCCCGGCTATCCCTAGCCTCTGGCAGGGTCAGGCTGCTCATGTTCTTCAATAGTTCATCTTCACTTGATGGCTCCATTCTGGATGGGAAATTTTTGAAGTTAGATAAAGTTATATGTATTTCACCTTACTATGTTTTCGTGAAAAATAGGGATTGAGTTTGTATTAAGAGATTATAACTTTGTTTGTAAACAATTGTTTTTTATTGGTGGCTCTATCACACACCATGGTTTGGGCCTAATATAATTCGGATTATTTATAAGAATCTGAACTGCCCATTAAATAAACAAAGTAAATTAGAAGAATACTGTATACTCCAGATTATTCTAGCCTTAGTAATCCAAGGTCGCTCTAAGGTAGATTTTTATTTTTTTAATTTTCGGTTGGAGCAGAATAATAATTGGTTAACTTCAGTTTTTTCAAGTATAGTAAAGTAAACTAAATATTTATAATTAATATATTGGTAATTTTTAGGTTTAGTTTATTTAATTAAATAAATATCAAAAGTATTATTTTTAACTTTTAAATTATGCACAATAACTTCTAAAAACAAAATAATTAGTTGACAAACTGAACTAGCTGTCTGTAGAACATAAATAACCTTTTGAGTGACAATGGATTTCATCTACGCTTCGGTATTCAGGTGTGCCCCGGATTTTTCCATGGAGTCATAATTATGTACACATACCACAAACCAATTTATGCCCAAATTGTTTCTTGTGAATTGGGTGCAGTGGCTTAGTGCTGCGCTCTTGTAGCGAACTCGCATACCAACGGCCTACAGTCTTTCCCGCTAGGGGCGCCACCCATTCAAAGCCCAAATTCTCGTGTCTAAGCTGCCGGTCGTGATAACTCAGATGTCTAAGGTGTAGGCATCCAAATTCAAATTCAAATCATTCTTTATTCAACACATACAAAAATATGTACATGAATGCGTCATAATTGTAAAAAAATACTTATTGCCTACAACTAAAGCTAATATTTACAATAATAAGCCACTTTATTATTTGTTATGGTTCCATAAATTCTTCAATACTATAAAATTCACAATCAATTAAAAATCTCTTCAGTTTATTTTTAAATTTGTTGAAATTTTCTTCATTTTTAATACTACAAGGGAGGGAATGCATGAATTTAATTCCGATGTAATTAGGACTTTCTTTAAATTTTTCTTTATTATGCTTTTTAATTGAAAAATTTGATTTGTTTCTCGTATTATAACTGTGTATGTCTTTCTGTCTTAGTAATTTTGCCTCATGGATTTTTACATACAATATGGTTTTATAAATGTAAAGGCTATAAACAGTCAAAAACTCTAATTCTCGAAAATGATTCTTACAAGATTCATTTTTATCCAAATTGAGGATGCATCTTATGGCCTCCTTTTGTAAATGTAAAATTTACAAAAGGAGGAAATAAGGACATCCTTGGCCAGGATGTCTGCGTCGGCGCGGGTTCGAATCCGCTCACGACCAAACCCTGACCTGGTGGTGCAACTCTTAAAGGGTTAGCCGATCTGTGGCAAAGTTGGTGGGAGGGCCCACGTTAAATAAACGGTGGCAGGCTTGCGTAGAAGTTGACGGGATCGGTTGATTCTTTGAGAGTTGCACCTTGGTCAACACTGATTTTGTTACTTTTTACTTCTGTTTACTGTGTGTGCGCCACTACGGCCTTGAAATATGAAAGATAATTATATTTTCACTCCAAAATGCCAATTTTAAAGTTGAAAACCCTAAAATTCCATGGATTTTCATAAATTAAAATACAGTGTAGACAAATGTCGACAGTGTGCACAAATGGGTTAATTTATATAGTCACTATACTCGTATTGAAACTCTCGTATTAGTATGTCCCGAAAGTTATTAGGCTCTCAAAGCAGCGGGTTCCCAACCAAATCTGGAACATTAGAGATTCAAGTGGATGGAATAGAATCAACTAAATTCTTACATTGTCGTGATTGGCAGTCGAGTTACCATAACTCTGACTTCGATCGCAACGAGTGCTAGTGAATTTGTCAATAGTAACTGGCTCTCCGTGCTAGTGTTTTAATTGTTTAGTGAGTTAATATGGCTGATCTAGACTTCAACAATGAAGGTGATGAAGCAGTGACAGGAAGGGAAAAACAATGTAAAGAAAAAAGGCAAAACGACTTTCTTCCCAACATGACCTTCGTTTTAGTAAGTGCTACATTCTAGTATACTGCACTTCATAAACATGAAAGAATAAATCTATATTTTAACTTTTTTGTGACTATATATCGCTGTTGAGCCAGCACTACTGTCTACGAGACATTTTTTCCCAAATTGAGTTTTGCATGTTTTTTTTTTTATTAGTTGGTTATTTTTGTCTTGAAGAGACGCAAGTTGGTATGGTTGAAGTTCACGGTATCACTACAGAAAACCCTCTAGTCATGTCAATGCAATACTGCCTATGTGAATAATAGTTGCGTGCAATACTGCCTATCTAAGCTTCAACTTGAATGCAATCATGCGGTAGATAGATACTTAGGCAGTATCGCAGGTGTGTAGCTGTAGCACTAATCAATACATTAGCTCCAAATCAGTCGTTTCCTTCTCCTATAAACTTTGGAATTGGTCAGTTGGGCGGTACTGCCGGCACAAAGATGGAATATTTTTATATGTAGTACCTACTAAATCAAATACCCTACATATATTGATAAAACATACTTTTTACAAGCTTTCCATGTAATTTTAGTGTCTCGTTAAATCCGAACCATAAATTAAAAGTAACCTCTAGATTATCTGAGGTTTTCGTCAGCCAAGGTAGCCTCGGTCCCAAAGACCTAAAATAGCCAGGAGTTTACCATAATTTCAACAAAAAACATAGTGAAATTAAAATTAGCATAAGCAAAATTAGTTGAGTCATAATCAACTCCTTAAAACAAATTAGTTAGGGTAGTGTCCACTTTACAGCACTTAACAAACTTTGAGCGATGAGAATATTATGCGACTTAGACAACTAGTATAATTTGGACAAACCATCTGGCTAGCCTAATGGAAGACATCAGTTCAAAAGTCGATTCCCTGAATGGCCACCAACATTTGAAATTTGATTTGAGTTTGGTGGTAAAAAGTGTGATAACCCACAAAAATTTGGATGGGATTGCTTTCACAATTAGTGTTATGTGTACAAAGAACAATTGAATAAAATGAAACCTAACTCACCCTCTGTCCGTTGCATCGCCCGCCCATTCAGGTGTCTGAACGGCTGCTTCCATGGCATCCTTCGTCAATAGAATTGTAGGACATTGTTGTACTTTACTCTGGTGTTGTTTGTACTGTTCTCGTAGCTCCTTGTGTTTTTGCCTAAATCATACTCATTTAACAAATAACTAAAAAAAGGGATTTGCAATCAAATTCAACAACCTACATAAAAGTTAGTGTTTGAAATTTTTATGATAGTATTGATTTACGACATACATAATTTTGATGTGGAATTGATAATAGCATTAACAGGTATATTTTTAATTTAAAGACAAATTTGCATATGCTTATAAGTACTGTCAATGGTTTTATCGGAGCTGTGTCTATGTTTATAGTAAGATGCACGAAAATAGTCCAATGGAAATTTTAACGGCTGTGTCCCCCTCACCCCCTCTCGCCCTGCAATGTTGCCATTTGTAGTTATGTTGACCATGTGTTATACAGCATTAAAATGTGTTTCAGAATAAATTTGGCACCAGTGTCTGAGAGCTGTGTCTGTGTTTACTAAAGTAAGATGCACGAAAATAGTCCAATGGAAATTTTAACGGCTGTGTACCCCCTCACCCCCTCTCGCCCTGCAATGTTGCCATTTGTAGTTATGTTGACCATGTGTTATACAGCATTAAAATGTGTTTCAGAATAAATTTGGCACCAGTGTCTGAGAGCTGTGTCTGTGTTTACTAAAGTAAGATGCACGAAAATAGTCCAATGGAAATTTTAACGGCTGTGTACCCCCTCACCCCCTCTCGCCCTGCAATGTTGCCATTTGTAGTTATGTTGACCATGTGTTATACAGCATTAAAATGTGTTTCAGAATAAATTTGGCACCAGTGTATTGACTCTCATCGGACTATTTTCGTGAATCCTACTATAGACTCATACTCTTTACCAAGTTAGGCCTACTCTTTTAACAAATCACTCCAGTTAAGATGTGACAATATGCTTAATCTGTATGTCCATTTTGAGCACATACATTCCAATCCCTATGCAGATAGTCTGCTCTTCTTAATTATATCTGTGAAATTGTTTCTGGCTAAGAAATCTATGTCCCATTCAAGAAAGTTAACTCCCAAATTTATTTTGTGCATATGTAAAAAAATATTTTTGATAAATGTTAGAACGTGTATTAAGAATCAAGAATTTATTTTCAACAAGGACAAGTATGGTACATCTTGTACAGTTGACGTTACATTTGTTAGGCTTATTGACGATAATTAATCAATATAAAACATTAAGATACAATAAATTAAAACACTGAAAGACAATAACATTTCTTTACAATTTTAAAAGTGAAAGACAACAAATTAGCACTAAATTAAAAAGACTGAACACATATCAACAATTAGGTACGGTAACTTTAAAAACACATGTCAATTGGACAGTTAAAAAATTCATCAAGGCTATAAAACGGGTTTTTGAGTAGCCACTCCATGATCTTAGTTTTGAATATTTTTTTACATAAGAGGTGGGCTTCAGGCGGTAGCCTATTAAACATTCTTAGTCCAACATAGCTATACGACTCTTGAGACTTAACTAGAACCACATGTTGCACTGATGAGGACAGTTTGTCATTTGATCATTAATCTTATCAACATTTTGATCAATACAATAAAAAGTTGAGTCATCAGCAAAAATTATAGAGCTACATGGTGCTGATATATTTGAGGGCAGATCATTAATCACTAGAACGACTAGAAAGAGAAAAGGGCCAAGGACCGATCCCTGGGGTACCCCGCTCTTCATGACTGCTACTTCAGAAAGACTCTTATTGTAAGAGACCCTTTGTGTACGGTTGGCCAGATAAGTCCGAAAAAAATTGAGCTCCACACCATTTATGACGTATTGTTCTAATTTGGCAAGGAGGATGTCATGCGGAACACAATCGAAAGCCTTAGACAGGTGTGCTGGCATGCTTTTCAAAACCATAGCAGCCGAGACAAGGCTTCCAACAGCATCCACAGTTGACAAACCACCTCTGAAACCAAATTGAAATTTAGAAAACAAGTTTTTTGATTCAAAGAAATTATTTACCTGGTGTATCACTGCTTTTTCCAAAATTTTTGAGAGTAGTCTTTTTGTTCTTGCAGATTATATGTTTCCAATGTACATTTCGCCACTGATATCACTCCATCGTCCATAATGGTTTAAAATTACGTAAATATTTTAGTGTAATTTTTTAGTATGTGACCTGAGAACTTTCCTCTGAAGATGACACACATCAGTGGCGAAATGTACATCGGAACATATAATCTGCAAGAACAAAAAGGCTACAATACAAGGTAAATTAATACAATTAATGTTCTTGTAACTGGGTTGAATAAACAACTTTTTAGATACGTTCAAATTAACTTTACCTGTGAGGCGGAACTGGGCCACTATCACTGTCCGTCTCGACTTCACACTCGCACGGGTCATCTCGCAACTGGTACTCCCAATAGTGAGTGGCCTGATTTGTCAAAAGCCGTGACTTCCTAAAAGTATTAATAGACAAATTATTTGACAGCTTGATTCATTTAGTAAATGGAAAAATACCTAAATGGTATTTCTAAATGGAAACATACCTAAAATATTCTTGTTGAGGAATATTGCAATAGGTCATATATAGAGCAAATGATGTTGAATTTTGGATGATAATCAGTAGGATGTAGGGTCCAAGTGTGTAATAATCTATAATAGGTCTATAATATAATATATACTGCAGGTAACAGTTGAGAAGCCAACATTGGATATCCTGTCCATTTTCCCTTTTTTTCATTTAGTGTAATAACTTCCACTGCCTTAAAAATTATTAATATTTATTTTATGTATTTATTTATTTTTCTCATTTGACACCAGTTAACCTAACTACAAAGCTTTTTTGCAAAGGCATTCCAAACCCATCAAAGAGAAGCTGAAAAAGACTAGTAGAATACCCAACTTTTTAATGTAAAATGTTTGTTGGTTAAACCATTTTTTTTTTAATTGATGGCCCCCTGACTTAATTAAAAAGGATTCTTGGGTGGTTATAAAGTTCATATCATAGTTCTGTAGCCTAATTGACAAATTTGAGTATTCAAGAGTTAATTTTAGGGGTGGCATTGTTTAAAAAAAAGAATCTCATAGCAAAGATACTTTTTTAAACCATGGAAAATCTTTAAAAGTGAGGTTTATTACTTGTTAATTTAGTTCCATAACTGGGCCTAGCTGGAATGGTGAGTCATGAGATGGGTTGAAAAAAATTAGATCTAACAACTTTCTAATTGGAGTGATGCTATAACCCCACCCCACTAAGCCCTGGGGTTACCATAACAATTAATAATTAAGGCAAGCTTAAACAAAAAATTTGACTAAGCCAAAACTACAACTATCTGATTGAGGCTAACCTTAATGTAATGTTATCTTGCCATATTTTTCTTCTCAAATCTTCACTCAATTTGTTGTACTGTAGGCGGTATTCAGACTTTTTATGAAGCATTACTAATATATTTAATTAAAATAGACAACACAAGAGTCTAGGTAATGGTTATATCCCTACAAATACAAAATACAACAAATAAGACAAACAAAACAAATATTTTGACGTTTATTTGGACTGACTGACAGTTAGCAGCTTGACACTATTTAGGACACTGTTAGGCGCAGACTTGAGGAGGAGGAGTAGACAGGAGACGGTTTATAAAAAAATATTCTTTCAGAATCGTCACATTGAATACAATTTTTAAAATCGACTCACTTGAAAACTAAACTTTCTTTGCTTCTTTATCTGCTTTGATTACTTTGTTTTTATGTAGTTGTAAGATAATTCTCAAAATTTAACAGTACACAAGCCTTTGATTGCGTCGATATACCGCTATTGATTACTAAACTTTCAAACATAGGGTTCAGAGGATCAGCCCTAGCTCTCTTAAGATCATACCTGACAGACAGACAGCAAATGACCGAAATTCAGCACAGATCAAAGAACAAAATCAAATTTTTTCAATCAAAATTAGAAACCGTCAAAGCAGGAGTTCCCCAAGGTTCAATAATTGGGCCAGTTCTCTTTCTTTTGTACATCAACGATATCTCCGAAACAATCCCAATCCAAAATGTATTTCAGTTTGCCGACGACACCACAATTTTTACAAAAAACAAAAATCCTCAAGAATTGGAAATAATCTCAGTAGTGCAAAAGTAAGGCTGCTGGCTCACTTCAAGGTCACCTGAGCGATGACGTCATCGAGGTCAATGACCCCACCGATGACGTCATCGATGACGTCATCGATGACGCAATCGATGACGTCATCACTAATGACGTCACATCCATGACGTCACACCCATGACGTCACAGAAATGACGTGCGGATGACGTCATCACCCCTTACGTTACCAAAATGACGTCATCGATGTCACAAAGGTCAAGGTCACGCTGAAACCTAAAATTTTTCGGCACTTTTGCGGTTTCTCGCACTACGCTCCGAGTTTTAGTCCGGTTCCCATGACCTTGACGACTTGGAGCGAATTTGCGATGAGAAACAGCAAAAGTGCCGAGGAAACTTGAAGTTTGCAACGTGACTCTGCCTAAACCGTCATGTGACACCGCTCGGGTGACCTTGAACTAGCCCAGCTGCCTTACTTTAGACCAGTACTACAACCGCGATGTGCACCCTACGACAGACACCGAGCGACTGACTGTCCGGCCCCGCGCACTCTAGGTATATGGGAAGTGGTGGGGGAAATTGTGATAACCTTGGGAAACTTGAAAATGTCAAGCCGGGTAGCACCGTTTCGGTGCTACCTTAAAGTTACATGCTAAAGTGTGATGACCTTAAGTTAAAACATAGAAATACTACAAGTTGATACCTTCCCAGAGTTAAAGTGTGATGACCTTGAGTCAAAACACAGAAATAATACAAGTTGATGCAGTCTCAGAGTTAAAGTGTGGTGACCTTGAGCTAAAATACTGAAGTACTACAAGTCGATATTGCCCCAGAGTTAAAGTGTGATGACCTTGAGTCAAAACATAGAAATACTACAAGTTGATACCATCCCAGAGTTTAAGTGAGATGACCTTGAGTCAAAACACAGAAATAATACAAGTTGATGCAGTCCCAGAGTTAAAGTGTGATGACCTTGAAGTTGTAGAAGTGTGGTGACTTTGAACTACCCCAAATTGTCAGGAATTGGAGTAGCAACCGCGATGTGCACCCTACGACGGACACCGAGCGACTGACTGTCCAGCCCTGCGCACTCTAGGTATATGGGAAGTGGTGGGGGAAATCTCAAGGTCATCCAAATTGGGTTTTAAAAAAATAAGAAACTCTAAACCTCATGCTCCTCTTCTTCCCTTTCCACCTCATTTGTAGTATATATGGTTGACGATGGTAAATTTGACAAATACTCCAGTGATTGTTGATCGTCTTGCTGCAGTATAACTTCAGACCAATCATAATCTAAAGTGACCTTGAGCTTTATTCCCGGGTTGTCGAGGAGAATAGACTTCATCCAATCGCAGATGGTTTCTAAATAATGCACGTTGTCGATTGTCAATTTCCAATTCGTATTGGGTACATCTTCGGTGGAAGACATGGCATTGCAAGCAGGTGTGTCCGCCATGGTTGTTGGAGGAGGAATGATGCTTGGTGCAGCGAGCAATGGTGGTATTACAGAGTAGTGGGGGAAATTTCAAGGTCATCCAAATGGAGTTTTTTAAAAAAAGGAAACTTTTTCTATTTACTTATAACATAACCACTTAATACTAAAAGGATTGGGATCAACAGTACGTTTAATCACCATATTCGTTATATTCTTCCTGTTTCTCAGTTTTCACCTCCGCCCGGATAGTACCTCCACTCTTTAGCTCCTTTTCGGCTTCTTCTAGTTGCTGGGTAATCGCCATCTGACATTGAAGTTCAAAATCATCACGCGGCACAGATCCGCAAATATCCATCTGAGCCAACCAGAGCTGCCTGAGGTTCTTTTCCTTTTCCTCGACAGCTTCGACGGCTGCATGTAATTCCTTTTCTGTAATAGAGGAGTCCCACAATTGTTGATCATCGGTTTTGTTGACAACCTCCTTTTCAGACTCCTTGTACAAATTGTTCAGCTCCTGCTGAGTCTTAATGGTTACCTCCTCGTAACTAGCACAACTTACATTGAGAGACATCTTGATGTTGTACGGTTGACCGTTGGAGTTGAAATGAGGCTGAGGCACAGCGCTTGGGGGTACTATGAAAAAGTGGTGGGGGAAGTTTCAAGGTCATCCAAATTGTGTTTTAAAAAATCCTATCTTGTTACTGAGCACATATGTCAGTAACAAGATAGGTGTTTTTTTCTCTTTTACATCTTTAATATAACAAATAAATAAACATATTCTACAATGGTAAGAAGAAGGAAGACAACTGCTAGTCAGCTGAAATAATCCAAAGTCTGGCTCGCTTCAGTCTTCATGGACGCCGGTGATGAAGTCGCTGGAGAAGAGTAATGTTCAGACTCTTCTTTTGGGTGTCGGAGATTGCGTATATTGCAAGCGTAGACTTGCACATTTATACGGTAGCCTCGCGCCACCATCAGCTGCAACTCCTTGTACAAGTCGTTCAGCTCCTGCTGAGTCTTAATGGTTACCTCCTCATAACTAGCACAACTTACATTGAGAGACATCTTGATGTTGTACGGTTGACCTCGGAGTTGAAATGAAGCTGAGGCACAGCGCTTGGGGGTACTATAAAAAGTGGTGGGGGTGTTTGCATCGAAGCAGGTTTAACCTTTAGCTTGGTGGTGGGGGTAACTGTGAAATGCAAAGGTCAAAGGTCAAGGTCACCCGCGAAGTTAAAAAAAAAAAAATGCAACATATCAATATGTGACAAACTTCACATATTGATATGTTGCATTTTTTGTCTTTTATGGTTTATTTATTTATAAAACATTACAATAACATATGTACAACAGTAAAATTAAAATCTAACACTGCTGCTTGTCGGCGATGTGGATGGTCAACTCGGTGGAATTGCTACCCGTGCAACCGTGGGAAACCAGGTAGAGACAGCCGGGTTGGATGGAGCGCAGATCCTCGTTCTGGAGGAGATGGACGAACCGTTTCGGCAGGTAGACTTGGAACTTGGGCTCATCCCCCGGAGTGAACGGTGCCTCGCTAAGACTGCAGCAAATGGCCTCTCCAACTGAAGTCTCCATCTTCTTCATGGCGTGGATAATGTAGTGCTTCTCGTCTTTAAGTTCGGAACACTTCTTGACGGGTAGTATGGTAGATTTGGAGTGAGCATTGAACTGCTCAACCAAAGTTTGCAGGAACTGGTGAGATGCCATGGTTGAGTTAAAGATTGTCTTCTTCTTCGTCTTCTTGCTGGGAGATGTTGTCGTCTCGGAATCTCGAGTAATACTCATGCCAGGTCCCGGTCTGCTCCTCACTTATATAACCCCCGTCACCCCCACCACTCCCCACTTCCCCACTTTGAAGGTAAGATGCGAGTTTATAGGCGTTTTTTAAAGCGCAATGTCTATCTTTTTCATGTTCTGGACTTTTAGTACAAATACAAACATTTTCCATCGTATACTTGTAGTTTTTATCCAAGTCCACATCATTAACCGGAACATGAGTAAATTCTTCGATCCATCTCTTCTTTTCCAGTCCTTTTGTATAAATATTGGTAAACCTGTTTGAAAACTGATGCATGATGTTATATAAGTCCGTGTAACTTGCAAAACCATCATACCAATCGATATGATGGAAATATTTTGAAATCCACCTGTTGGTAGTAGCGGCTTTGCTAGTTAATGATGAATAAGAACATGGTGGTTTGAACAAAAATGTATATGGAACACTTGTATTGATATCGAAAAACACAAGTTCTTTTATGATAAATCTATCATCATTACCCCGAAACGCTTGGAACTCAATTATACCAGGTTTGGACTTTACTTGTTCTTCTTCCTTGTCCATTGCGAAGATCACCCGTCTGCTCATGACGAAGTCCAAAGGTCAACTGATTTCCACACCACGGTAGGTACGACTTTTATACCTGGCCGTACAGTTGTTGGCGCGTTGGTGTATATTTAACGTGGGCACCGTCCCCGGTAGGCCTAACCCCACAAAGTGTTTGATATTGTTTTAAAAACCAACCATTGTCATCTAAGTTTCCATCTTTACATTCTCCTTGTTTTCATTTTCATCACTAACACTTGATTCTTCTCCTCCTTCTTCCTCTTCTTCCTGTTTTACTGATTTCTTATGTAGTTGAGCGTATTTTTCCAACTGTCTCCACATTTGTACTTCATGAGGAACCCTATTAAATATAGAAGTATCCACAGGTCCGTACAATATAGGTGCGTCCGGTTGTTTGTCCAAAGTGTCTTCCAAATAATCTTTAATAATAGAACTTGAAAACACTAGTTGTCTCAAGTATCTTGTTATTGGTTCAGTTGCACAGGTTAGAATAAAAAACTCTTCTCGATTAAGTTGAATCTTGTTATCATGTCTTGTTGTGTCTCTAAACCGCAATTGATGGTCACCACGATTCTTTATAATATCAATTTCCACATTTGAATCCAAAAGTCCTACTCTTGTCTTTCTTCCATACATGTTACTAGTTAAATAGCATTCTAGCAGATGCAAGTGTTTCATAAACGATTCCCAAGCAGTGTCCGTAAACAAAATCATTTTGGGCCCATGAGTTAAAATTACAGTAGGGGAATAATCTGTAGATTTCATAACACCGATTAAAACACTTTTGTCCAAACTGGAAGAGATTGGGTAAAATATTCGCAAGAATACCTCACTTAATATGTTAGGAGAAATATTATCTTCAATATCCCTTTTCCTCTTGTGTGCATTCTTTCTTCTTTTACCTTTTTCCTCAACATTATTACTGGCGTGGAGTTGTCCGCAAGCGTTGTGTTCATCTCCCTCCGGTTGACCTTGAAGATCTAAAAAGTCGGATATCTCCTTCTCAATATCTACTACATTTTCTTGTGTACCACCACTAGGAGAAGCCATATTGAATAAGATGCTACCCATACAACAACAGGCAACAAACTGATAAGGAGCGAGCTGAACGCTCTGCTTTTATACTCGCGGAATGCATTGGAATGTAGGAAAACCGGTCTTTTACAATACATTTTTAACAATTCCAGTTAAAGGTGTGTATGTTACGATTTTATCATGTAGAATTAAACAGTATGCAGTTGTATTAGCCGATATAGGCGCGTTGAATTCCATTTCTATTTTTATATCTACACTTGATGATTTTACCGATTCATTTTGTTTAGAACAATCGATTACAACTATAGGGTAACCATCTAAGTATTTTTCTGGTGATAGTAAAGGTGCATTCGTTTTACCATAATATGAACTTTGGAATCTTGCATACATATCGTACAATATGCTGTACTTTTTATTAGCGAATGACACATTTAAATTATCGTATGGAAAAAATTGTGAATTTAAATAAACTTTAATATTTTTCAAGTTGCAATGATCAAATTGGCCTGCATGTTTGGTGATGGTGTCTCTTCTGCCTGTTTGTAAACCAAATATAATATACCTGGCTCGTTCCACATAATTAGATGTTTTAACTGTCCAAGTGTGTCGATCCGTAGTTGGCAAGCTGGGATGTTCATGAAATTCCCAACTTCTAAAAGGAATTACAATATCACGATCAGCCTTTAACTTTCTTAATAGTAGCATTCTATGCTCGTCAGCTAATTTTACATGTGGAACTCTCCATACAATTTTGTCTAATGTTAATTTCCATTCTAAAGTTGCATCTGTTGTACCGTCTGGAGCTTTAATAATATCTTTATCGTTTGAAGATCTCAACAAAACTAATTCTTGTTTAACGTTTAATATTATTTTCCTATAATCTTCAGCAAAACCAAGCAACAAACGTAACGGAATATGAAAATCAAAATTTCCATTTGTATCTGGAGTGATTGTGTCTTTTGCAGGTAAAACCCATCCTGCAGGTTGTATTAAATTGGTTTCATTAGGTGATATAGATGTTAATCCCTTTAAAGTTGTTGCAATACCTACTTTTTTAGTAGAATCAACTGTTACACCTGATATTTCATATCTAATTTCATCAAACAGGAAAGCCATGGGATTATTTATAAATGGAACTGTTGTACCAGTAGTAGTACCGTCCTTTTTAGTAACTTTTCCTTCAATATACAAGTAACTTTCACATGGTAGTGTGTAAATGTCTTGATTTTGTATGGGAATACGAATTTCATCGTTATTGTTTAATTTTGATGAAGTGTAAGGGTTGTGGGTGTGATATTCTTTTTCCCATAGGGTTTCGTCGAATGTTGGACCCTGAGCTATATCCAGTATATCCATTTTCGGTTACTTTTAATCCAATTCTCTCTAAGAAACGAATGTTCTCGCGTGTTAACTCCTCCACAGCTGAAGAGCTACTAATGCGGATTCCCGTAGGTTGTTCGCTTTTAAATGTTAAACCCATGGTTTTGTATTAAAGTGTTGATTTTAAATGTAATCTAACCGTAATAGGCTCTTCTCGGAAATCTATCAAGTTACCGTCTTGATCCAATACGTTCAACACGATGTCTGAAATGAAAGTGGTGTTCAAAGGTAGATATACCAGGTTTTGCGGCTTTTCAACAATTTTAAATCCAGGTGGTACACTGGGGTAAAAAGTATGTATTATATGAGTATTTGCTCCATCTCTGTAAGCTCCTTGTATAATATTACAAGTTATGTCTATACTATTGACTTTTAATATTGTTACAGTTTGTTTACCGGAATGTGTTTTATTTGGTTCTAAAATCGCTCCATCTTTGGGAAATCCTAATAAATCACCAATTGAGTCTGACTTACTGAAATCTATATAATATTTTGAAGTAAGCTCAGCTTTCATTGTATTGTTATTACCTTTTAGCGTTATATTGTCTTTTCCCATTTTATTTTGCAAAAATTCATTAATATGATCAATTTCATAAGAACCTGTGGGTAGAGTGCAAACTTCCAAGTCTGTAAACTTCCCACTGGCATCTTTTCCTTTATAATAATGTAATAAGTTATTTTTACCTTCCGTAACATTGGGAATAGAGTTGTAAGTTGTAAAATCCAACAGTGCTGCCTCCCAAAATCTTCCTTTTTGCAAGCGTAACGCTGGAAAAAGGATACTTCGTAAAGTGGACGATTTTCCTGTTAATGATACCGTATAGGAAGACATCTCAATAGTGACTGATACTTTTAGCTAGGAATTCCAAACATAAATGGCCGCATATTGAAGTATTATCAGGTTGTTCTCTTTTATAGTTGTAATATATGTTTTTAGCAGATTTAAAGTAATGTTCAAGTTCTTTAGGTGGTGGCAAATTTCCAAAACTATCAAAATAATATACATTACTATTTAGTTTCTTATAACACACCCAATGGGTGCCGGACCCTTCAGTATTATCCAAATTTACGATTCCAGTCTCATTTTTCCATATTTTCTTTGGTAAACTGTCTTTCATAAATACTCCGCGGAAAAATGGTATTTTTAAACAGGAAATATATTTAAATAATTCAACATTAGTCAACGCTTTATGTGGTATAACCAATTGATTTCTTTTATTTAATATGCACGATACGGTCTTAGGTATAGACCAGCCCCGTTTTTTACCATTGACCATATTGTCGGTTTTTTATTATTTTTCCTCGGAGAACGTCTTTTTAGTCTAATATTACCACCATGTTTTCTCTTGGTTGATCCTTTTTTATTCTTACCCCTCCTTTTTCCACCTCCTACCGCTGTTTTAGCCTTCATACCTGCTGTTACCGCTAAAGCTGCCGCTTTTTCCGCAATACT
>CM061531.1:10234129-10368504 GCA_030545055.2 Neoaliturus tenellus | reverse complement strand
ATTATCTTGTGAATAACTTTAATTAACAGATTTAAGCCTTCGTTAACCTTTTGAGAACCTTTATCAGGAATGCAACGACACCCTTTAAAAGGAAAGGATTGTTAACCCTGCACTGTATTTATATTTTGTGAGCAACTAATTATACTGGGTAAATGTTAACTACGTGCAATGATACCTATTCATTACTATAATAACTGTTCACAAAAATTTTAGACCTATACAACTTAAGACTAAATACTATGTTAGTCCAGCTTCAATCTTTACAAACTTTTCTAGGTTATTCAGCAAGTCAAAATAAACAAAAAAGTTGTATAAACATGTGTCCTAAAATGATTTGTTAAGTCAATAGCCGCCATTTAGTTTTTTTAAACTTAATAATTTTTATTTCCAACCCGGGTAGTTGTATTATTAGGTATGTACCTTATTATCACACCAATGTTCATTTACAGGAAAAAAATAATTTTTTTCTAACGAGTATTTTACAAAATGGTGGTCATAGATACCAAGATACCAAACAAAGATACCAAGTTTGAACGGATCTGACAACAAATAACAGGGTAACAGCAATTTTTCAGCAATTCAGCGGAGTTGTCTTCCGCTTGCGACCGATTACTCTGAGGAAAATAGTTAAGTCAAAGTCAAAGTCAACAGAATTGTTTTTGATAGTATTTTTTTATCAAATATGTTCATTTGTGTATAGTTTTTTATTAGCTTTTAAACCACATTAGATATAGTTTTATTTCATTATTGATTTCATGGTTATCTGCCCTTGAAACATTAAATCTACTTTTCTCATTGAACTTTGAGTAAATAATCCATTTCATAGTGGATTATGAGGAATAAAAGGTATAAACGAATTTTACATTGTATAAAAGAAGCTGAAATACAAAACTTTGTGAATCTGTACTTTATAAAAATAGAAATATTAAAATAAGGTATTCCCTAAAAGGAAATTTACTATGAAAAAAATAATAAATAAAATAAAAATTACACATTGTTAATTTTAAATACAGGGTTTATATTTTTTTAACAGGCCTTGTTGTGTTGACAGTTTTAAAACATTGCTACAAAATATATAAATGGGTATTATGGTATCTTTCTTATGGACAATTATGGTTGCACAGGACCCTGGTTCACAGTTTTAAGTTTGTTAACTTTTAGATTTCCCAATTATCAATCAGTGGTTCCCGAACTTTCTTAAATCTGTTTAGCACCTCTTAGGCAGCAGCACTCATTTGGACCCCCACCTTCTGACAAGTGATCAATTTGGTTTTTTTTTATCTTAAGTATTGTATCACTTTTTAGACACTTCGATTTTGTTTCTCGTCAAGCATTAAAAATTTCTTAAAATAACGCAAGATGAATAATTTATGTAAATACGGTAGAATAAGAATATCTAATTAGGCTAATATGGTTTTTGAACTTAACCTGATAAATGGTGCCCTACACTTACTATAGGATTACCAGACATAGGGGTTTACTCTAGCCAGCCTTGAGTGTTAACGGTATGTGTGATATCTAGTCTGGGGTTTATAAGATTTTTATAAAACTGCAAATTTGGCGTCATATAATTTACAAGAAGTAACACTGTGTTAATAGATCACCAGTTGTAATCAAAAATTTACTTTATTCTAAGTGAAAAGTGATTTTAAAAGGTTTGCAGTTTTTAAAAGTTTGTAGAAATCTGTGTTTTCTGTAGACACATTTTTTTCCAGAGTGATAAAATTTAAGATATTTTAATATTTTCTAAGATGTTTTGGGCTTTAGAGAGATGAAAAGTGATTGGAAAGAAAAACGTAGGCCTAATAAAAAGGACATAATAGAGATGGCATTTAACAAATTAATTAGATGGCAGATAACTTTTTTTTAATTCCTTATGGAAATATCATTCTATGAATGACAAGTCAAAATTATAACAGGTATATTGTTTTAAGTAAGTATTCAAGTTTGCGCTGTTGAAAATGTTGTTTGGGCAATATTTAATAAATGGTTTACTGAACCTAGTCTTGTTTGAATGTTTTACTTTTGTTTTGAATTGTTTGAATAAGTCTAGCATAGATTTTTATAACTAATTTCAAATTCATAAATTCAAATAATCCAATAAATTTGCTTATATTTTTTTACAATAATGTGGATTTAAACAAGCAGTGTTTTACACATCTGTGGTAAGGTAACGCGATTACAGTGACTTCTACTGTAAAAGCTTCTCCGCCGAAGGGAAAAGTTGCTACAATTACCGTTTGTTAGCAAATAACTTAAGTTATAGCCATGAGAATTTTATGGGGCCAAACAAAGTTATATACCTAGATAAACCAAAAACCTTAGTTTATTACCTACAGTAATAAACTAAGTTTGACAAAGTGTTGATAAAGGAAAGAAAGGTGTGATTTCTTGATAAACGAATAACATATAGGCCTAAGTAAAAACTAGAGACACAAGTTAGAGAACCACTGTAACTTCCTAGAAGTACACAAACAATAAAAACCCAAACATGATGTACTTGATTAGTTCATTTACATGAACGATTATCAGACCTCTGTCTAAATTAGTACATTCCACTACTAAACTACTTGACCTGGTAAGAGGTGATGATGCGAAAGCATGTCTGGGCCAACCAGGGAGAAGGGTAGCTGAAAGACAAACCCACAATTAAACATGTCCTAAACACCAACATGCATCATAATAACAAAGAAAAAGAAATCAAATAGGCCTTAACTTTTGGTGTTTTAATTTGTTCAAAGTTTATGATCAATGATTAGTAAAGACACACACTCCCTGGTGTTAATACCTAATAATTTATGATGTGAGGTTGATGATGCTTGGTAAACCTGTACGGTAGACTTGGCAATGGCATGGTTTTTATACTGGGTAGGACTTAAAATAAATATTTTTAAAGTCAATGCTACTACACTCTTAGGAATTATAAAACTAAGTAAATCACCTGGGTGGAAACCTAACGAATTTAAAAATCAGGAATCAGTTATAGACTTAGTTCAATATGGGAGTAGAGTATTTTTTCTTTTCTTGGAACACAATTAATTTTTTCAGTAAACGTCGGATAGATTTACAAAATGTATTAACTTATTTTAAATATTTTAGCTTATAACCATCTATAATTGAGCAGTATCCTATACATACCTAGTAGCCTACTTATAAAAAACTTAGGCCTAAATGAGCAGAGGATCAACAACGATTTTAACGAGTTTAAAATGGAGACAAAGAGGGCTCGAGAATGAAAAATTCGGGGCAAAATGTTATATACTTTATTGCAACAATTCTAAAAGGATCGTCCTTTATTATAAGTAACCAATTAATCTATGAATTTGAATTAAATTTAAATAAATCTATGGAATGTAGGCTTGGTTTAAGTAAATTCTTGTATAATTAAATTGAAATGAGCATCTGTAAGTGTATATATTCTAGGCTGTGTAGCAGTTCACTTGTCAGTAAAAATTTCATAGTTAAGGTTACGATACCAGATGTCCTAGTTTACCCCGGACAATCCTGGTTTAGAGTGTCCAGTCAAGGATTTTCAATATTTGTGCAATATTTTAAGATTGATCTCAAAAGACACTTTAAAGTAGATTACACACGTTAATTTCTATTGATAAACCATAGTTTAAGTGTTTACCTTTAATCTTCATTTTTTCTGGTGAGCGACGGGAAATTTAATTATGAAACCAACAAGTATGCAAACTGTCAGTGTTTACAAACAGTTTGTGTGTAGGCAATGGCTTATCAGTTGTGTTTGAGATTGTGTGGAAACTATTAAGTGTTTCTATTAACAATGAGCTTTAATAACAAATTTTTATCTCTTTCTCATAATTTTTATGCTTCACAGGATTGAAATAAAGAGGATTGAGGAATAAGAACCACACAATAGAGAATTTGTCTTTTTTTTAAGAAATAGGCCTTCAAAGAATAGGCCTATATTTTTTAATAGCATGAAGCAATTTTCAGAGGATTCTGTTTAATTTTTTTTGTATTAGTCCTATGTTCAATTCAACACTTTGGTACCTATGAGCTATTTCAACTGGCTCTCACACAGTGTATGGTGTAATATGTGTAGAAAAGGTTGATGGCTTTAAAACATATAGGGCCTACTACTCTTTGTTACTATTATTTCCCCTAATTGGTAGTGGTGGTGGTGATGGGGGTGTGGGGGGGGGGGGGGGGGTATGTCAACAGTGCCTTTAAAAAAGTCCTGGGTTGGCTTCAGAAACATTAGGTAAGGCAACACATTGGCAGGGTCTGGTAGGGCAACACTGGCAACTTTTACTGCCACTACAATTGTCAATGTCGCTAAGGTGTCGTTGTTTACGCCAACAGCTGCATTATGGATTATTGAATCAAAATTCTAGGTTCAATTGTGTAGCTCATGTAGTTGTTTTTCTTGCCATGGTCGCATTGTTATCGTCCAAATGATCCAGTGGAAATCAAAAATAATTTTACGTTGTAAATTATGAAAGATCCAAATACAACAGATTATTAAAATAGCATTCGGGTAACATTTTTCACATACGGTACGGTACTGAAAAACATGTATAAAAAACAAAACACTAGATAAACAAGTGATACTGATTAGTTATTAGTATGAAAATATGCCATCTTGTAATGATTTATATAAAAACTATTGCTGCAACCATTCCGTTGGGTCTGCTGTTATTGTTAATTATCTATTTTTACGACGATAACTGTGTGCCATATTACCATATTATTATATTTTAATAATTTAATAAGAATCAATTATTAAAACAATTGGTAAATACATTTATATTCAATAATTCATAATATCTACCAGTATCAGGTTTTTTATGAAATGTTAATTATTAGTTGTAAAATATGATTAAATTAAATTAAAATGTTACGTAACAAGTTTTATATTATTTTCCATTCATAAATTCTTCAGCATTACTCAATTACGTAGAATTTACGTAATCTTAATTTATAAGTTTTTTAATTACCAATGATAAATACTGTTTAAAAAACAGGTGATAAAAAAAGTATTCAATTGACTATAAAGCCAGCTAACAAATATTAAAAACATCTTGATTGTTTTAATTCCCACCAGTTGTCCTGTGTGTACAAAACGATACCTCGCGATAATCACCAATGTGTTCAATGCTTTTTCATAATGCGTTACCACTTACTGCTGGCGACAGCTATAATTGTCGCCAGAGTGTGAAAGCAGCCTAACCCTAATAGTTAGGCCTAGTTGGGTTTGTAGAAAATTATGTCAACAAAGTAATATGTGTAAGTTAATCAAGTCTGTATTAATAAAGAAACCTCTTAGCCTACATTATAGCTCACCTGATTGAAAAGAGGAGTTAAGTGTGGTTTATACAGTGTGTATATTTTAGATTGCTCCATCACAATTGATTTCTTGCTGGGCATAATTTTATCACATGTTAAATATTTAGTAAAACCACACAAGTTGTTCAAGAAAGCTAAATTAGCCATTTTGGTCTTATTAAACAATGAATAAAATTCTGTTAATATATTAAGGCACATTTAAAAAGTATAGAGGCAGTCTTAATTTTTATCTCAAAAACTTAATTTAACTAAAAATATTGTTCCTTGACTAGTAACTTGGTAACTCTCTTAACTTGCTTTTTAATCTCCAAACAATTTCTTTCCAAGTTCCATCAATCTATGATTGCGACAAACAGTCAAGCATCACGCTTCTTTAGGACCTGAGTGACACTATTGTTAGCTTCAACCAGATTACAAAGGAAGTCTTCAAAAGCAGATTTGGTGTTTGCTGGCAAAGATCCTGATCGAACCTTCAATAACATGTCGACAATGCCTTCAGCCCAACCACTTTCAATAGCAAACTCAGATATCCAAGGTACCAAAGCGAGAACAGCGCTTAAAGTTTGCATTCCCAGAAACCACAACTCCATCAATTCAATCCAACTTTTCTTGTATTCCATTGAGACTACAAGAGCATGCGGATCATTACACTCATCAATGACATAAGCATCCCAGAGAAAACGTATAGTAGCTTGAATATACCGACAAATTGAGAAGTCGTTTTTCTTCACACGTTTTGATTGCTGTTTAAAAGCAATAGTCCTAACACTGACATGTTTCCGTATAAAACCAGATTCCTTGAGTGTTCTTCAATTCTGGTAGATTGTTGAACAGTGAATTTCATTAACAGCCTCAAACAATGGGCTGTCTTCAACCAGTTTAGGTTCTAATACAGTGATGTTCATGAAAATGTTGCAAGTACTGATCATTGCAGCTCTTGAATCTTTCATATCTTCCAACAGTTTTGGTGGGAGAGGAGGATCAGGTCAGTGCGAACTTTCTTTCGTTCAGATTTAGGCACGGGAGGTTTTTTATAATGAACAATAGACCAGTGGAATGTTAAACATTCCAGCAAAACTTCATCTTGCTTTACCTGTAGCAAAATCTGTCGGCTTTTCTCTTCAACTGTCAAGTGACATAGAGCAGGTAGCATTATTCTTAAGATATCAACTTGGCCAAGAGGGTCACTTTCACCTCCATTGCAGAATCAACTGCCTTGGAATCTGCCCGTACTTTATCGGCAAAATACTGAGATCTGAAAGCATAAAATGTTTCATTTGCTATAGTTAACATAAATGGCAATAACTCATAAATTGCATTTCTCATCGCAGATGTTTCTTGAGCTAACCAGGCCGATAAAACGCGGACCATTGCACAGATAAAAAACTTTTTCTTTCACTTCCATGGTATCTTTTACTTTAGAGTAATCTTTAGCTACTTTACTCAGCAGATTAATTATTGCGGCAAAAGCCCCTTTCAGTGCTGTATAAATCTGCTGTTTTTCTTTTTGCTCCAGGTCAAGAGTATCATTTGCAATGAAGACTATGAATGTCTCCAACATTGAAAAGCAAGCTGTGATCAAGTCAGCGTTAGCCATTGCTTGTTTCAATTTTTTGTCTTCAAGTTGCATTCGAACCTCAACTGAGCATAGTTGGATTAGCAACAAAAAGAAAATTTTAGGTTTTTCGTCATCAGTTAGGCACCATTCTGCTCCAGGATTTCAAGCATCACTGAAGCTAATTTCAAGGCTGGGTCTCGTTGAGATTTGCCATTTTGGCTCTTCAAAATGTCACTCAGCCCCTTATGAATTGATCCTGGCCATATTTCTTCAGCTGAAGTAGATGCAACACTACTCTGAGGACAGCTTTGAAGAAGTCCTGACAAAATTGAACATAATTCAAATTTTCTTTCGCTATTATCTGTTTCAAAGTCAAGAGCAACCTTCTGAATCAACCCATGAAAGGGTTTAGGATTGTTGGCATCCCAAGCCAGTGGACCAAACTGCTCTGCTAACATTACTAATATATTGAGCGCTTCATCTGTTTGGAAAACTATGCTGCGAATAGATCTCAGAAAGTTTAGAAATTGCTCCAATTTCGAGAAGAGCTTTCTGTCCAGCCGGATAAGATGCAATACTCTGTAAACATTGATATGTTTCATTTATGACCATAAGATTGTCTTCATAATCATCCTCATCAGCCTGTTGAACTATCTCTAGAAAAACTGGTATATTAGCCAGCATTTCAGGATGTGTTGCAACTGCTTCATCAGAACAGAAACTTGAAACAACTGAAATGGCAACAGATTTATATACAAGTGGCGGACAATCAGCTGGAACTTCATTGCTTAGCAACAGACGTTTTAAAAACTTGAATCCTATTGCTTCAAACAAAAGCTTTTTACATTCAGAATTTAACTGGTCTCCTTTAGTTAATTTAGTTACCATGAACAAAGCTGCAAACTTTTCGGTATCATTTGAAGCAGCGGAAAGAATAGCTAAACACTGTTTGACAGGTTCTGGTATCTGTGCCATGTTTAAGGGATTAGAATCAATCACATGAATTTTATGATCAAAAAAGTAAAACTATAACAAAGTTTAGTCACTGCCAAACATAAAATCCCAACTCTTCAATCACTGGTGTAGTTTACTGTCACTTAACAAAACACCACTTAACGCATCACAGTAAGTTACCGAACTCAACACATTCCTTCAAACTAAAAACACTTCATCCTCCACCAAGCATCTGAAACGAACTAACAATCTCCAAAGACGAAGATAGCCAGGTCTAAATTTGGAACCGTCTAGGGTTACCCACAAACCGTCTACAACAGGATCCGTTTAGGTTAACACATCTATTTCAGTTTCTGATTCTCTTGACACATGCGAACAGCTCTGCTCGTCTGCTCCCTCACAAAGAACACGCACAGTGCGCAGACGCGGAAATCACTGCAACACGTTCGATTTTTCCGGTTGACGTCAGACCTATTTTCTTTTTAAATATATTATTAAGTACTATGAATTCGACGTGATATCTAGTATAATTCTATTTGCATTAACAAGAGGATTTACCTTAGAACACGCCTCCTTATCTCCTTTCCGTGTACTTATTAAAGTATTATCTAAATCGAAAAATACTGTAGAGACAGCTGACTGACACTTCCACTTCAGGGGCGCCATCTTGCATAGAAGAAAGGGAAATCACAATTAGCACTAGCAGAAGGCTGCAGCATAGAAGAAAGAACTAACCCCGTTGAACTTCACAACTCCAAAGAGAATACTAGAATGGTGTAAATAACAATAGATGACTTGCAATGCACAAAAACTATAATTAAATTATTGTTAACAGCATAGATACAAATAATTCCATCTGGATCGCTAACAGAGGTATACGGATAGGATAGGTTTACTTACCACTAGGTTTGGTTATAGGCTAGGTATTCTCCAAGTAACTCTCAATGAAGTAAAAATATTTTGATATATGATATTGTTTGAGTTTGGATATAAATTTTGAAAGGCCGTGTCTTTAATGTCAGCTGGAAGTTTTTGAAAAAGTTTTGGTCCTATAAAGTTTGGTTTGCTCTCAAACAGTGACAGGTTGTGATAAATAGCATACCAAACTAGAGGCTCTAGGGATTCAGGACTGATTTCAGTGGTTTAAGAGCTAGTACACCAATTTATTCGAGCCTTGCTCGTTGGTTTTAATCCACTTTTGATATAGTGTCATGGTAATAAAGTTATTAAAATTCCATCAAAGACCAACTCTACTGACTCTACCTCTTCACAGTAAACAGCTGTTTCAAAAATACAGCTTAACATTAATCTATCTATATCTATATATATATAATTCCGTAAGCGAATCGGTCCCCACGAAATATCTCGAGTTAGAAGAAAGATAGGATAACGTATAATGGAACATTTTCAAGTTTGAGGGCCAAGGACGCAAGGAGAAATACCAGAATTATCAAAAGTTACCTGGGCTTCGCCCCATTGGACCTTGAAGATCCAATGTAAATCTAAAGGGAAGAAGATTTTTAGCTCTACACGTGGGTTTAAGCAGATGTTCCAGTGTTTTATCATAAACTCAGCTGGTTATTGAGCAGATATTTTGAGTTAAGATAACCTCATAGTTCACAACTTTTTAAAATTGGAAATGCACTATAAAAAGGAGAACACTAATAGCATTGACTATATTGATACTACTATAATATCTAAAGTCAATGCTAATAGTCATGAACGGATTACGGATCCACAGGAGGACATGGGAGGGATATGGGAAATGGCGGGGGGCACAGGAGGGCTGGAGGTACGGGGAGGTACGGTGGGGATGGCAGATGGGGACCACGGGGAGTACAGGGGAGTTTGGGGATATGGGGGTACGAAGGGTGTCGGTGGCACTCGAGACAGGGGGACACGAGGGGCTCGGTGGAGGCATGGGCAACATAGTTGCACAGGGAGAAATGGCGAGCATGAAGGTACAAAAGCATGGAGGGTGCGGAAGCATAGGGGGCACTCTGGGGAGGCATGGGGATGCACTGGGGCACGTGGCAGCAGGGTTGGAGGGGCACAAAGATCATTAGGGGCGTCGGTGACAAAGAGGGTAGATGGGCATGGAAGACACAGTTGCCACGGGGAGCAACGTTGGGCATGGGGGTACGGAAACATATTGTGCCCGGTGGCACGTGGCGGAGCGGGAGTTGGAAGGCACAATGGGCACTAGGGGCGTCGGTGGTACGAGGCAAGGGGGGGCAGATGGACACTGAGGAGGCTTAGGCGACATAGAGAGCATGGGGACCACGAGGAAGAACGGTGGGCAAGTGGGCACGGGAGTACCTGGGTGTGGGGGCATGGGGCACGAGGATTGTCGGGGGCACTGGGGTTAGGGGGGCATGGGGATATAGGTTGCATGAGGAGGAATGGTGGACATAGAGCACGGGGGTATGGATGCATAGGAATGGGGGCACAAGGGGTGGGGCCTACTAGAGGCGTTGGTGGCACGGAAGTTGGTTGGGCATGGGGGGCATTGGGGAGGAATGAGGAACATAGAGGGCACGGGGATGAACTGTGGGCATGTGGGAAAGAGAGAATGAAGGGCACAGGGTTACGAGGGGGCACAGGGGTAAAGGGGCATGGGGGATACTCGGGCCCGGGGGCATAGGGGGTACAGGAAACACGGATCAGGAGAGGTGAACGGGAGCACGGAGAGGCATGGGGTCACGGCGAGTGTGGGAGAATGTGGAGCACAGGAAATATTTTGTTAGAAATCCCAAACGTGTAAATTCAGACTTCAGCTTGAGAAAAATACAGTAAGCCTAATACTGCAAGGAGGTTATAAATTGAAACTTATTTTTGGAGACATCACCGTTTTGTTTTTTAGGGGCCTTTGCCCCTACACTCCACTAGAGTTCCTTTATTTTTGTGTATATCTTTCGTTGTTATTTCGTTACTAAAATAACAACCCATAAGACCAATGTTAAAAATTACTACTTTAAAACTTAAATTTAGACAGAATTCGATTTTTCTCAGCAGCCTGGGATTGAGGCTGCTTCTTAATTTATTTTTGGGCCAAAACACTATTAGATGCAAAGTTTAAGCAAAATCTACCCACTAGATTTCCAGATCGTGGAACACACATCCCTTCAGTCCGTGCTCGTATTATAGTATAGGATTTGGCTGATCGGTGGCTGTTTGTCAGATTCAGGGACGAAATTTCTGATGGAATACCTGCTCTGTCTGGGGTGCCACGAGGCTCGTTAAATGGGACCCACGCTTTTCAGTCTATAAATGATATTAGGTGCAATTTTTCTACTGATTTTGTTGTTGTTTGCAGATGATACAAAGATTTTTACGGAAATAAATGGTCCTTGTGACTACCATAGACTACAAGACAGTTTGAATTATCTGGTTGATTGGTATGTTGCCAATACCATGGACTTGAACTCCAGTAAGTGTTTTGTGATGACATATACTCTAAAAGACAGTCTCCTCAACATTATGCGATTATGTGATTGGTGGGTCACTTCTTAGATCGAGTGGAAAGGGCGAATAATAATAACATTTATTCCGCTGACAATATTTTACATTGTATGAGAATTTAGGAATCATTTAAGAAGGGAATCGTATGAAGGATTTAGGAGTGATAATGGTGCCAAGCCTTCACCCCTTGGAGTATATTGCACATTATTAAGAAAGCACATAAACACGTCTCTCGGACTGATCATGCGAGCTTCTCTTGATGGTTTCTGCGTGCAATCTCTAAGACATCTCTATATCTCTCTTCTGAGACTCCATTTAGAGTATGCATCCGTGGTATGGTCTCCTCCATATCAGAACTACCATCACGAGCTCATTGAGAAAATTCAGCGCAGATTCTCGAAAGTAATAGGTGTATGATTTGGATTTAATTATTTGAATGTGCCGGTAACTGATCTCCGGAATGATTTAAACCACGACCATCTCTAGTACAAGGCCATGTCCTTGGAACTGGTAACGCCCCAACGGTGTCGACCCGTAGTAACGTTCTTTTCACTCGCGCTATTGTTGTCAATGGAACTTACACGAACTTTTTTCCCGTTACTGCACTTTAGTATGAAAGATTTGTAAATATCCTTTATTTAATTATAACGTAAACACTATAGCATGTTTTAATTGAATGACAATTTGCAATAAAAATACAATGTTTATTCATCTGATTGCTTATATTCGACTTTCCCTTTTTTGAAAAAGCTCATTGAACCATTATTTGTTACGAATAAATTTAGTTGTTATTCTACATATACTTATTTACAAATTATTTAGTTGTTTAAAAAAATTTTTGCCTTTATGGACTCTCATAAACTTTTACGGTGTTAAAGGTGGTTAATGTTGTTACGAAACGAGTCTGTTATTTAGTTAATGTTTAGGTTATTTCAATATGTACAAGGTTACTGGATTATGACCATTGCGGCTATGGATTGCTATCAATCACACACGCTAAATTGTTTAATACTTCCTTTTTACGTTTATTTTCTGGATAATAAAATAATCTAAATTAAAAAATTTATTCCTTATGTATTAAATTTGGAATTTTGTGTAAAAATAGTTTTATGTAACGCACATAACACCGAGTAATCGTGCATCGCCTCTCAATCTGCTCCGTGCGCGCACCATCAAGTCTGATATAATTTCATCTAGGAATAGAAATACTGCTTTTAGCGAGTTATGGCTGCTATCATAGTAAGTTTGGCTCTTCATCTAAATTACCATAGAGGCTAAAGCTATACTTTTCAATTAAATTTTACAATATAGGCAACTAAAGTTATCGGCGCACAACTTCCTCCATTTGCTGTAATGCTACTGACAGAGCGCCAAATACCCCGAGTGCAACGTTGCTACTTCTCGCTCGCCATGGCCTTGTACCGTAATCTTTTGTAAACACTTTTGATGGCCGTGTTTAAACCTATCTTCCCTTGAGTCAAGAAGAAACAAACTGGATATGACTTTTTTGTTTAAACTGTTGAACGATGAGATTGACTGTCCAGATTTGCTTGAACTTGTTGACCTGCGTATACCTTAAAAAAATACTAGGTCCCAGGAACAATTTAGCAGGAGGCCAATATATATTTGGTATGGTTTCCACAGTTCTATACCCTGGATGATGAGACTGGGAAATTCTGTTTCTTTTCAGGTGTGTTTCTTCAGTGTATCCCTCCAACCTTTTACCATTCCGCCATGACAAACTACTGAATAGTGGTGCTTTAGTAATTAGCAGCAAGAAAACTTACAGGTCTAATACCAAGAGCTGGTCAATCAAGACGAGGGATATGTATTGTATGTATATGTGTTAGGAATTCAACTCGATAACCTCATAACTACATAGCCAAGTCCTGTCATTTATGTAGCTTTGGCATTGTCTCTTATATAGCATTGTTAGTTGATGCTTTTGGTGCATGGCACACAGAAGTTCACATTTTTCTATATATTTAGATTATTTAACTACTGTATTTATTCTTGCATGTACATATTTAGCTGTTTATCATGCTGAAGCATGATAAACATGTTGCATGTTTATTTAGCTGTTTGGGGATGTATTGTATCTGAATTATCTATTTTATGTTGATAGATTGTTATTTTTCAGTGAAATTTGTTTCTGATTATTTTCTCTGGTGATTATGCTGCATGACCACTACATTGAAATTATTATATTTATACGATTTATGTACTTGAGCATTTTGCGTTATTAAGGAATGTACAGTATTTTGATTGTACCTGCATGAAGAATTATACATTTGCACAGATAAAGATTATATTCTACTTGTAGTTTTCATGAGTGGGTCTACATGTACGTACCTTATCTAAATAGGGTTTAACTTATACTTGCTTAAAAAACCCATATGGCGACAAACCTATATACTCACCCCCATGGGGTTTATGGGGAAAATAAAAAATTGTCAGAGCTTGATACAATTTTGTGTTTACATTCACCAATTATTGATTAACTTAGATTTTCTAACAACACCCCATGGCAGCAAACCTACATAATCAATCCTATGGTGTTTTTATGGGAAAAGTAAATAATCTGAAATTCCATTAAAAATTTCCTGAGTACGCAGGTTTTCTGCGACGGGGTTATTTTTTATGTCATTTACTATTTACTGATTATCCATAAAGTCCATAGATTTACTGATTACCATTTACCATTTACTATTTTTTTATTATGACTATTTACTGAGCACTTATATACAAATATCACGTTTCAAAGTTTTTCGGATTTTGAATTCTGCTTATTTAAAGTCATCCATTTCACCGATGATCGCGGCGAATGCATCTCCAACAAGTCCTCTTCCAACAGTACATACTCCACACGGTGGCTTACCATGTTCCTCAGGTGATGCCCACCACCCATATTGACGTACCCCCACCATGTCATACGGCCGCGGGCGGGGATGCGAGTGACATGGCTGACTTCAAGCAAGCACAGCTCAAAAACAGTAAACTTAAAAACGTGTAGTTTTCAAACAATGCTCAGTAAATGGTTTAATTTCAATTAAACCATTACTGAACATTAAACAGTAACTGGCTGGGTAGCTGAGTGGTTATAGTGCTCGCCTTTGAATTCAAAGGTTGTCGGTTCGATCCTGCGAAAAGTTAGTAGCTTTTTAAAGGATCGATTCCGGACCCAGTTGCCATTTGTCATTGGGCTATTAATTAATGACGCTTTCTAACAACTGGTCGATGTTAGATAGTAACAAGACTGGGGTTTGGACCGTTCCCCGTCAAAACGTTAAAAATGCCACTGGCGTAGATAAACATAAAATAAAAATAAAAATACAGTACACTCTCGTTCATCGGACTCGGCGACATCGGAACTCCGCTTCATCGGAACTGAAAATCTGGATATAATTAATTTTTTTTTCTTACAAAATAAATAATTGTTCCGTTTTAGCGCATTCAATTTCTATTTGTTCTATCCGTACAACAGTGAAGTATCACATTCTGCATCAAACGTCATCAGGCGTTTTCCATAATCTGTACCTATCGATGTGATTTACGAGGCCGTGGAGTATTCGCACAAAAATAGAAAGAATAAGGGGGAAGGTAGTGCACATCCGCTTCGACCGCTTCCCAAACTATCATTCTGTCTGTCTCGCGTCGCGACTGCACCTGTGTACGTGGAAGTCAGTTGACTGCTGGAATATGAGTGGAATGTGAATATGGAATATGAGAATAACGATTTTGGATCTTTATTTCCTGCGTTGTTTTTATTCCTGTAGGTTCATTTTTACCATGTTCAAAGTTTGAGTGCCTTATTTTCATAAAATCTCTTGTGTTATCTTAAAAACAAGAGGGAATACAATCACAATAGGTCACCGTACGGGCGGAAATGATGACTCACGACGGACTCCGCTTCATCGGAATTTTTCGACATCCGAACCGGCCGTCCGTCACATTAGTTCCGATGAACGAGAGTGTAATGAAAAATAAAATAAAATAAAATTAATGTGTTTCTTTAATACCGCAGTTCAAAATAACCCAGTAAGAAAAAGTGGCTTATGTATAACAAACAAGTACCAACAAATTTTGTGAAGGTCACATATACCAACAAGCTGTAAAAGAGCTACGAATTTCCCTACCATATTTTGATTCATTTGTCATAAAATTCTTAAACACTACCGTAGTTAATTTTATTTCAACTTTGTACTAGGAATAACTTAATTTTAAATGTAGACATAGTGGATGTATATTGTATCGTATTATACAAAAATAACGCTTTGACGGCACACTCTCGACCACTTCAATTCAATCAGATCTTGAAACAGTCATTAATTAGTGCCAGTGTGGCCACTTCAATTTGACCAATCAGCTTACTTGTACATTACTGCTATAACCCCCACCAATACATGTAATTTGCAATCAAATAGCCCAAGCAAGTCTTTATCTTTCATTTAAATTCCCTCTCACTTTTAATGAGCTCAAAATAAAGGTGCAAATTGGGAGTAGGCGAAGCACTGCATGACATTCTGAGAAGGGCCCTTTCAACCCCTCTTAAAAATAAATCTTACAAAATAAATCTTACAAATCTTACAAACACCTTAGATAATTTATTGGTCAGAAATACTTTGACTAAATAAAAAAGTCATCTGATAGCGATGAGTCATACAAACGAAAGTCTAGACAGCCATGAATAGACCAAGGTCAGGTCTTTGACGGAAGCATCCTTCCGGCACTCCGTGGCCATGGTTGATTTAACTGTGAAAAGCTTATGAGTAATTAACTGAATGTGTAATTTTCACTTTTATTTACTTTTGAAAGTATATATGACATATTTATTTTGCAATAACATTCATAACCTAACCACCGCATTGCACTGTAAACTTGGCTGGCCTAGTGTCACGGCCATGGGAGGAGATGTATTTGATGATATCCTCGCGGTCAGGGCTGACTTTTGGCAAGCAGAACTCAAAAACCCCAAAACTAAGAAATGTGTAATTTTCACACAAAGTTCGGTAAACAGTCTTCTTTCAAATGGTTAAAAAAACAAGAACCATGTTGTGTAGTTACTTATATGATTATTTTCATGAATCCCAGACCCAGAATCTAATAACAAATAAGATCTCTGTGACTTTCTCGCTGGTAGTTGTGCAAACCGTTGTTTTAGGGCAGAAAATAAAAATAAAAGTCAGCACCTAGCAAATAAGAACAAAAAATATCTTGAGATGGGGGAGATTAAAAACAATCAGAGTGGAAATTGTATATTACAAAAATAGTATTATTTACAAAGTTTGGTTTCCTGACATACCACATATGGAACCCATTTCAAATATTACTTGAAGTTCAGGTCCAAGACATCCAAAACCTTTAAGGATGCTTCATGTGAACTTATTCTTACTTCCACCTGAAAACAAAAACAAAAATATTGAAATAAAATTTGTTTTACCACCTGGAATTATGTCTTATCTATAAGACAAATAACATAATTCAAATATGAAAATATGAGGTGCGGTTAGAAAATAAAAAGTGTTTTTTAATTAATTGAAAACCTGTGCGTGCATTCATCAAAGTCAAACAATATATAAATGTGTTCACTCTATCACTATTTTGAGACAGGGACCTCACATCGTGGGTATTTTAACCTGAATATGAAAGAGGGATAAGTGTAGGATGATTGTTGTTTGATATCTCCTCTTTTCATTTTAATGCATGTGATCATGAGTTTAGAATCCGCCTTTTTTTTACACGCTCAATGTGCTACATGACAATGAATATTGACCTTCCCTCCATGCTGAAAAATGTTATTTGGGTTCTTATAAACATATTTTGACAAAATTTAAGGACTTTTCCAGGAATTTTTAAGAACCTTCCACGGTTTTTAAGGACTTTTAACTATATTTACATTGATTGGTAGGATTGGTACAATTTTGTTGTTTAAAAAAGAATAGTAGGATTATCCAGAATGGACACTTAGCATTGGACCTTACACAAGATTAAAATTTGAATGCTCTACAATTTAAATACCGTCATTAAATTGAGAGTAAATGAAAATGTGTGCTGAGTGATTAATAACATTGTCAATGTTATGGCTCACAGTTCATAACGAGGTGACAAATTAAGGATCTTCATTGCTCAGGCCTATGTATGAACCAGTTTTCACAAACTAATGAGTTATTAAACCGTAAAACTTAGAAACAAAATTTTCAGTAAATAGTCTTCTCTCAAGAGGTGTGTTTTTTAAACCTAAAAAAATGTTGCTTATGTAAACAAATACCAAATATACACAATAAAAAAAGAAAGTAATACTAATTTGTTTCTTAATTTTGATTTACAGTGTCCATTACAGCTATCTAGCACGCAGCTACAGTACCTTCAGGTTAAGTGTAAGAAAGGGCCATATGGCCCTAACTTTGCCTGTTGAAATAAAGAATTTTTTCATTTCATTTTCATTTCATTTACCTTCATATTATATGCTTCAGTTAGCTAAAATATATTACAAAAGAATCTTAAAAATTTAAGGCAATATAAAAAATTTCATAGAACTCTAGGAGACAATACCAACATTCCCACAAAATTCAAGGACTTTTTAAGGACCATATAACAAATTATGAAATTTCAGTACTTTTTAAGACTTTCAAGACCAGGGGTTAAATTTCAAGAACTCTTAAGGACCATAAGAATCCTGGTTATTGCATTAAAAAATGCCTTGTGGTTTCTAAAGACAATCCGATTCCTTGAAAAGCGATTCCCAATTATTAATTTTATTTGTCAGAAACCATTTTGAAAATGGCACTCGCTGTTGAGTGCTCAGCACTTGGCGTTCTGCCGCAACTTTCTACCGACTTAGTCATTTTGTTTAATTCAAATGTCACTCATTTGATCACTAATTGAAAGAAAGCGTTAAAAGTACCTAATAAATACCCCTGTCGCAGCAGACCTGCATACTCAGCAAATTTCAAACAAGATTCAATATTTTTATAACTTCCCTTGGGAAGTTAAAAAAAATAGTCCCTAAACACCATGGGAGCGAGGATTTAGGTTTGCCGCCATATGATTGCTGTAAGTAAATATAAGTTAAACCCTACCTAATGAATGTACATGCCAAATTTGATCAAGTTATGTCAGTAAATATGTGAGATCCAAAGTTTTGTTAATTACCCATATAACATAGAAAACCTAATTTTGGTTTTTCTCCGTAACCTGTTAAGCCAAGTTAAAAGTTCAAAATACCAAATTGTTTTCATAAGCTATTTTAAATAATTTTAGTTAAAATTGTTTAATTTTGAAAATTTATAGGTCCAAAATGACAAAAAACCATTTTTAACCCCTTTGAAACCACATAAAACCCCATTCCCAAAGCCCAACAATGCTGGTTCGCAAACTTATGTAAATAGACCTGGTATTACACCTCCTTACCAAATTTCATCAAAATCGGAGGTCCCTGTCAAAAGTTATCAGTACTACGGACACATAGATATATATCCTATACTATAATACGAGCAATGTCTGAAGGGAAACTTCATCATTATAGCAAGGACTTCATCATTATAGCAAGGAAATATAATTTTATGTCAACAGCTGATGAAAAGTGTAAACAAAACTATAATTGAATAAAATACTTTATATATCGTAATAAAATACCGGTACCTAAGAATATTTTTCAATTCTGCAGTATGGTATAATTTTGTTCCTTATTTTATCTAAATTAGAATATATGTCTTGTCGAATAACCTATATATGATCTAATCCCTAAGAGATTAAAAATAAGTGAGGGATATGTCAGGTTTTCTAAATGCTGGTAGGGTATCTTATGGAAACTTGTGTTGCAGATTGGCCACATTTAATCATGTGTTTTTGGTGGTGGGGAGAAGTATTCAGGCTTCTTAGTTATCGTAGGCCCCGTTGTTGGTGTAAACTTCATAGGCTTAGCCAATTTACAATGATAATTTTACAAGAGTGAATTAAAACAACGAGCAAGGCTCGATAAACCCAGAACTTATTATAAAGTAGCCGAGATCCTTTTCATAAGCACAATAATACAATAATTAAAATTTCCATGTAATTTACTAAAGACATTTCAGTGTGAAAAGCAGACATAGATTGGCATTTTAGCATAACTCGACTGACTGTAGTAAGATACACAAAAATAGTCTACAAACCAAAAATTAATTACCGTAACTGTTTTGAAGTTATAATGGTCTTACCTGAAGGATTTGATTTTAATGTTTCTTGGATCAGCATTTTGATTTTATCTCATGAGAGTTACTATATTTCAAGTGAATAATGAGGACTGAATTTTTTGCTTTACTTTCTCTATACCATCTTCCTAACCGATGTTCTTGGCCTACGCCAACAACTATGAGGTTCCCATTGTCAGCAAAGGAAATACTGTTTATGAATCCCATGACAGGAACAGAAAAAAGTGGTAATACATTCCTGAAATTTTCTTCACATTTCCAAAACCGAAGATGGCCTTCATTGGCTCCTGAAACAATTAAGTCTGAATTGGGAATACAACATATACTTGAGATCCAATTCGGCTCGTTGTTAAGGTCGTCTACTCCATGAGCTTCAGGAATAATGCAAAGTGGCTTCTTTTTTAATATTCCCCATACACATAGCTGACCATCATCTCCACAAGATATGAAATGCTGCTGGTCAAGTTTCTTCACCCTATCAATACTTTTTAAATGGCCGTTAAAAATTAGCTGAGATTCTTCCTGAACTTTCCATACTCGTAGTGTATTATCAGTCCCACCAGAGGTAACAGCTCTATCTTTTTTGAGCACGTCAATGTCAGTAACGCTGCACTGATGTCCAAAGAGTGTTTCTACAAAAGACATTTCATCTAAATTCCATATTCTTACAGAACGATCCTTAGAGCAACTATATAAATTATTCGTTTCATAACAAAAAGCTAATCCAGTTACAGTACTACGATGACCTGTAAAAGAATGAACATGATTTAATGATTGGGTATCCCAAATACGAATGACACTACTTTCATCACTTGAAGCAAGAAATTTACAGTTAAACGACACAGCTAAACTAAGGATCGGAGAGCTGTGACAAAAATTTTTCCGGCTTTCATCCTTTTCAAGGTGTTTGCTGTATATTACACCTAATTTTCTTCTTTCATCCAGGGCCCATTTGACAATTGTGGCGTCTTTGGAAGCAGAGTACATATGTCTGTTATCCGAGGATATAGCTACACATGTAATGGAAAGTTTGTGCTCTTTGCATCGTAGAACAAATATGTCATTGTTTTCAGGTTTCAATAACTTATCAGCAACTTGTTTTTTTAATTTACCAGCTTGGTCTAAAAGATCTTCCTTCAGTCTATTAACAACACTACTTTGAATGTCTCCAGTCTCCAATCTGTCCTTTTCTTCTCTTTCAATTTCTTCCAAGTATTTTTTTGCTAACAAAACTTTCTTTTCTTGAGCACTGACTAAATTTTCATCCGACTCGACATCAGAATTACGTTTAAAGCTTTCATCATCACTAGAAATTTCCTCACTATCAACTAAGCCTACCTTGCCATTCACTTTCTCGTTTACTTTTATCTTATTTTTCTTAATAATGGAACTTTTTGACTCTACATGTTTTCTTTTTGATGAATGTTTTGACTTTCTAATGAAAAAATTTGATGACATCTTTATTTAGTAATAAGAACAATTTGCTACTAACTTGATAGATTGCCCAACACTCAACGCTAACCTATACAAAACATAACCTCAACTTCTAATTTCCTTTTGCTTCTGCTATTGCTACCATGACATGACACACGTGGGGCGTGGGGTTACATTCAACTAAGAAATACATTGGTTTGTTCTAAATACTTTGCATTCAACCATTGACTATGAATACACAAGTCAATCATAGTCAATGATTCAACGTTCTAGTTTTACCACGCTTCGATCAAGGAGGTTACCTCGATATTCCAAGTTTTGCCCTCTTCAAGGTTAACTTATAGCATTCTAGGTTGGCTTTAAAGCAGGTTTGCTTAAAATGATACCGTGCCATCAACCATGTAAAAGCATTTAAGTCAATACTATAGTAAGAGTCTGCGAGTTTTGTACAATATTAACTTGAGTTAATAGGTATTTTTTTAGTTGAAGTATAAATGTCTACGAATATGCTATTGCAAACCTACGAGATGAGACTGCCTTTTGACAGTTTGTAAGTAAGTAAGACACCCAAAACGTTGACATTGATCAAGAAACTATAGGAGCTATAGCTCCTATAGGAGCTCAAACTGAATCCAAACAAGAAACAAGACAAAATTTTCCTGTTTTCAAACAAATAAAAAAATTCAAAATTTTTTAGAGAACCAAGTTTGTTAATTGGCAATGAACAAATTGAATTGGCTGAAGTGGTTGACTTTCTGGGGGTGAAGCTGGATATGATGCACTCGACTGGAATTAACAACTATTAAGGATTGAGGGGAAGGTAGCGAAGGGTCAGTTTGTTATTCGGAACCTTCGCAGACTTACCAACATTGACTTGCTCAAGACCATCTATTTCTGTGTAGTCGAGTCACACATTTCGTACTCCATCTCCCTCTGGGGTGCCACAGAGTCAAAACTGAAAAGAATTTCAGTTTTGACTCTGTTTAAGTTTGGTGGATGTGTCCCACGATTCCAGTGGGATTACTCCAAGTAAGTATCAAGTAAGTAATTTTTGTGGCTCAAAAGAAAACCGTTCGGTGCATGCTGAGGTTGCCTTTTCAAGCTCACTGCAGGGAACATTTTATTTCACTAAAAATCCTCACTGTTCCCTCTATCTACATTTTAGAAATGTCTGTTTATATAAAGTCTCAGGGCCTAGAGTATATCAACAATAGACATAGCCATTACACTAGATTTAGAAACACTTTTGCAGTACAGCACAAAACAACTTTTTTGAGAAAAAACCCATATATTCAGGTTTGAAGATTTTTCAAAAGTTGCCCACTGAAATAAGAAATTTAACAACACTTTGTAAGTTTAAGAGCGAGCTTAAGAAGTTTTTACTAAAAGAAGCTTTTTATTCATTAGAAGGGTTCTTTATTTTTCAGCAATAGGGACGTAACACATCAAACATTTCACTAATTTACTAACTGCCCAGCCTAACCCTACCAACTGCTTCAAATAAAAATCAAATGAAGTGGAAAAATTGAAGACGTGTTCCAAATTGGTTGGACACTTGACAAGTCCATGCCTGAATAGGCCCACCGGACGCACATCGAAAAACAAGGTAGGTAGGACTATAGGAATGCGTTGCATTGACAAAAAGAAAGACATTTACCTAGTGTCCTAGACCCCCCGTACAATCCTTATTAAATTTAAATAATTATTTTTTTACAAAAAAAATGTGGTGTTATAAGCAAACCAATTACGCACTTTCGATTAACACTAATTTCAATGTACAAAGTTTCCCAGAGGTAACATATCAATACCTCCCAGATTACTCTAGGAGGTGTTGAACATATCCAGACAGGAAGTCATTAATTTTAAATGCAAACCCCCACTTTTATCACATATTTGGATAACATTCGTAACTTTAAGAATCCTAACGGTTTTAGAAGATTATAGTGGTTGAAATTTAATTTTTCCCATATGAACAATATTGGAAAACTATCTCAGAACATTTTACGTTAAACAGAACTAAGTATACAAGCATAAATGCACCTGTCGCAGTAGACCTGCGTACTCAGCAAATTTCCAAAGAATCTTGAGATTTTTGTATTTTCCCCATAAAAACCATAGAAATGAGTGTGTAGGTTTGCTGCCATCGGATGTTGTTAGAATATATTGGTTTACTTAGGAAATGTAATTTTTAGGTAAGGTAAATATCAATAAGTTGTATCAATATTCGGTACATTTTAATTTCCCCCATAAACACCATGGGGGTGAGTATGCGTAGGTTTGCCGTCATATGGGTGTTGTAAGCAAATATCAGTTAAACCTTTCCTAGTGAATGACATACCAAATTTTATCAAGTTATCCCAATAAATAAGCGAGGTACGGGGTTTTGTTGATTTCCCATAAGATTGGGAATTGTATTTTTCGCTTTTCTACATAGCCTGTTTAGCCAAGTTAAAAATACAAAATACTAAATTTTGGTCTTTTAAGCTCTTTTAAATGGTTTTAGTTAAAATCGTTGAATTTTGAAATTAGAGGTCCAAACCCAGATAGCAAAATTAAATTGCAGCAACTTTTTTAAAATTTGCCATGACAAATTAAAAAGTTTGCAACAAAGTTGTCATGGCAAACCTGCAAATTATTGGCAAAGTTGTTATGACAAATTTGCTTTGACAAGCTCATGGCAACTTTGCCGAAAAATACTCAGCTATATGTGGGAAAATGCCAAAACCCACTTTTGACCCCTTTGAAACCCCCATAAAACCCCGTTCCCATAACTCGATGATGCTGGTTAGCAAACTCATGTAAATAGACCTCCTCTTGTTCTCTCTGTTCTCTGTTGCAGTTCTCTATTCTATTTCTGTTGTTCTTTGTTCTGTTTCTGTTCTGTCGTTCCGTCGTTCGTCGTTTGCGTTTCGTCGTCGTTCGTGTTCGTTCCCGTTCTGTCTTCTTCTTCTTCTGTGTACCGTATGTGTAATGTGTAGAGAGTCTAGTCTAGAGTGCGACCAGTGCGAGTGTGGAGAACCAAAGAATATCTGATCTGTGATGTTGATAACTTTTGTCTCGTTCCATAAATACATCATCTTCACATTTTTAGCAGAGGGAAGATAAGATATAGGTTGAAGTGTCAATTTTATTCATCTTACATCTTCAGATCCATGTAGGCCTAGGCCTTCTATAGTTTGAGTTTTCAGTTCATTCTGAGTTTTTGCTTTATTGACATATGTTTAATAATTTCCACTGATCCAAATGACAGTTAAAACTGATATCAATTTTAGGATCACAGGCCCTTGCTTGTCACTGCTCCTACGAGACTGTGAATACAGCACTTCAGATCAGGTAAGAGATAATAAATATCACTACCCCAGTTTACACCATTGGCTTTGTACATTCAGCCATCAAGCAACTATTTTGTCCATAGATTTTTGGTTCCATAGAGTAAAGCCACTCATCTTTACCAACCGTCCGACCTCCTGGCTGATAATAGGAACCAGTTGTCATGGGTCATTGGGATAGGCCTACTAACTAACACGTGTGCTGTGGGGCACTCCGGTGAGTGGTCTAGTTCCTTTCCGCCATGCTAAGCGCGCACCAGTGAGTATTCGTGTATTTTCTACTTCATTCGATTGCTGTGCGGCAGCACACCAGTGAGGTTAGGGGAGCTTATTTACCCGCATTTTATATGAACGAGTTTGGCTGTCTAATTGCGTAACTAGTGAGTAGGGCCTAGTATTGATTTGATTTTAACCCTTCAGAGGTCGCTTGAAATTTAAAACGCTGTCTCTCGCTCAAGGATGTTTCCTCCGGGTTTTAAATAAATGCACAAAATGTATTCTAAATACTTTTATTGTTTGAAATAAAAACAGAAAATGATTATAAAGTAGATTTCACGCTATATCCCTGCAAAACAGAGCAAGAATGGTAAAGTTAATTAAACAAATGTAATTATTATAACTATTATAGATTAACTTATAACATATTTCACTTTTTTTTCCTTATGTAAGTTAATTTTTTTCAATAACAGTTTTGTCAAAGAGTATAAAAATAACGTTTTGGAGTAAAAATAAGAAAGCTTTTGTATAAAACTCAACTGTCAGATAAAAAAGTTACCACCTTACAGTATGAGGTTTCCCTGCATAAACCATAAATTAAATACCGTAGGCTATTATAACAATGATAAAAGTTTTACAGTCAATTCAAATAATTATACATGAGAAAATAAAAAGTTACATCAAATAAAAACAAATCTAAAATGGCAACTGTAGCCTTAAAAATTACAAATAACCTAATAAAAAATGATCACACACGGACTCTTCCTCTGGGTTCACAAAACACACAAGAACGCTCACAGAGGAATCATCGAGCACCTCAGTACAGTGCTCGCCAAACTGACCCTGGTCGCTGAAAGCGGAATAAGGGTAGGTTAAAGGCGGTGTGAGGAGGGGGGCGACAGCTACACAAAAGTACAGTGCTGTCAACCCCAAGATAAATATTTCCCACAACAAAAAATATTGACCCGGTGGATTCCTCCGCTTACCGTCCTCTTGAGGGTTAATGGTGGATCTTACACGGTCAATACGGATCGCAAAATTCGGATCATGATCCTGGATCACGATACGGATTGAGCTTGTTAAGTCAAATATTGATGTGTGATCCATGAGTCCTACGTGTGTTTTAATATGAAAACGAAAATTTAAAAAATTAATATCATTTCACTGCTTCATTGTAAACTGTTGAGTTTTAAGTTTGTGTATCTTTGGGGGAAATCTTTGAGCTGTAATAGTAGGATTGGAGGAAATATTATGAGTCAATACATTTTTTGCATCCCTGCCTAACAACAGTGTCATGGTGCTGACCGCTCACCAGTGGGTGCTATGAAAGAGCTCGTCAAATAGTTTTATAACTTTTAACGTTTCCTTCTGTTTGATTATAAATTTAGTGCCTAAATGGTACTTTTATTGATTAAAATAATCTGGTACCTGTCAGACTAGTAACCTATCAACAATCCACAATTTGTCTGTATTTGAATTGGAAAATAGTAAGCCCTACTAATCGCTTCTTACTGTACTATCATTGATTATATGTACACTTACCTTATTAGACAACAAAAAAATTATTTAGCCTTATTAGGCGACAATAGAAAAATAATTCCTTTGTGATTCGTATTTGGCAACATTTATGTGATGCTATTTTAGGGCTAACTGTACTTCTCACAATGTAGTGATGCAGCCAAGATTTACACACCCTATAAAATAAACTTAGGGAGGCTAGTTTAATTTGTGTTATTTGATAATGTTAAGTAGTAGGCCTAGGTACCTAAATTATTGTAAGTTAATAACCGTGTGAATCTCGTGACGCGACCTAAATCGAATACAAATCCTTAAACTTAGGCTACTAGTCCTGGGAACTTGAATTAAGCTTAAAGTATATACCCTATAAGTTAGGTATTTATTTTAGGAATTTTTGCAAATCGTAGGCCTGGAGGTCTTTTAATTGTTCTCTCCTGTTAAACTTATTACGTTTTATAGGATATAGGCCCTATATGAATTGAATACTGAATATTTTTTCAGATGGGATTTCTGATTGGAGAAAAATACAGTGTTACAACACAAACTGTTAGTGATGCAGAAATGGAAGAGGAAAAAATTGAAACCACAATAAGTAAGTAGGCCTAGTAATATAATAATAATTTAATTATATAGCACAACAAATTAAATTACAACAAGTTGACAATAAAATTTATTTTCATATTTAGCCTATTATGTTATCTTTAACTATAACTTATAACTATAACATTGCCATTAATGTTGATAGACATAAAAGTTTAGTTTACTTTCTCAGACCTAAACCGGTGGTAATAATTATTATCATACAAAATTTTATGAGAGTGAAAATACATAATTGGCCAAGGGTCAGGTTGTTTACGGATATATACATTCTCTTTTAAAAATATGTTAGGATGAGTATTAAATCATTGTAGAATAACATTGATAAAAACACAACTACTGTAAAAAGAGTAAAGAGACCAGGGTTTAAACTGTGGCAGCATTTTGTAATACTGACAACAAAAATGTGACGATTTTGGGCGGTTTCTCCGAATTTTGCTATAAATATTTGTATTAGTAATGATTACCTAGTGCAGAAGAAAATATGTTTTGACATTTTCATGTTCTACAAGTTTCCAATGATAAGCTATTGTGTATTACTTTATGCCATTTTCAAGAATGTTATTAGTGGTTTTTATTAGGGATGGACGGGAATGGATTTTTTGTTCGGGATGGGACTGGGCGGGAATATTTATTTCCCGTTTAATTTCGGGACGGGATTGCTCTTCTCGACGCTATTGGGAAATATTTGTTTTGACTTTTATCTGAGTGTCGTATAAAAACAAATTAATGTTAAATATCAACTGGTTATGTTTCCAAATTGTTCCACTTGTTTTTGTATAAGTTACAAAGAACCTCCTTTTGTTGAAAAGATTTAAAATATAAAATTTTTTATATTTTTGGTATACAGAGAGATAAGGATATCCTCTTTTTTTGAAGGAGCAATACCCTATGTAGGTTTCCCTTTGATGAGAACCCCAAAACAATCAGCCCGCATTGTTTGAGGGCATTTGCGACTCAAATAGTGCAAAATAAGCGGTTCTTGAAGTTTCTGTGATGCTAATGTGTTTGAGTCGTCTGATAACATATAGGGCAGTGCTAAGTTTATTGCACAGCTGGTCTACATGGGATTGGTTATAGTCAATGGTGATTCAGAGGTATTTAGCCTCTTGAGATGCAGAGATGTCGGGTAATGCGAGTGCATTTTTTCTCAACATTAACAGACCCCCAAGAAATAGCTGAACACTTAAACCATTTCTTTGCTAATGCTGCTGAAGAAGTTCTATTAAACTTGAAAAGAGAAGCCTTAAAACTACGTTCAAATTACCGCGAGTTTAGGTTTCGCTTGAAGAGAAACTTAAATTAACAAATAAAACAGAAGTAGACAAAATTATATCATCCCTAAAATCAAAACCGTCTTCTGGGATGAATGAAATATCATTGGTGGTTCTGAAACATTGCAAAAATGAAGTACAAGTCCCAATAGCTGATGTTATAAACAAGTCTTTTCAGCAGGGCGTCCCCCCCCCCCCCTACTTAAACACTCCATAATCTATCCAAAACACAAGAAAGGACCCACCTTCCTGACCAGCAACTACAGACCTATTTCACTTAACTCCACACTTTTTGTCTTGTGGTTACGTATTTGATTGAAACGAGGGCCGCTGGCTCGTGAGACCAGAGCTCTACCACATCCTCTTTAAACTTACGAATAATGCAATTTTTGTATAATTTCAGATATCAATGGAACCTTTTCACTTGGAATTCCCCTGTTACCTTCTAGCCCTTTGGGAAGAATAGATGAAGAATCACTGAAGGAAGTTTTAGGAAGCTGTGAAAAGGTGAAACTACTCATTCTCTATTCATAGGCTGTATAATTCAGGATTAGTGGGTATAGCTTCCTCCTTGTATTACAACTTTATAGCTGCTTTAATTATCAGAAATCATATCTATAGGTATAACATTATGTAAAGTGGTAAGCTTCACACCACAACTTGTTTTAAAATACTTAAAAAATTCCAGGTAATGCATTCCTTCAAAATCATGTTTTCTTTTAATAAACTACATCTTTATCTGATTCAAAACTTTAATTTTCATAATGAAAGCTACATTTTGAGTTTTCCAGAAGTTAGTTTGGAAATCATTATGAAGCATAAGATATTCGCTTATGAAATTTTTATAAAAATTAATTTTAATAGGAGACTAAAGGAATAAAGGGATTATTTTGCCTGCACAGTCAACTGGCTGTTGCGGAAACAACCTGAATACGTTTTGCATTGGTCACAACCATATTGAGGGCAAAAACAATATCCTGTGTAAAACACTGTGGCTAAAGAAAGCTGCTGCACGTCAGTGAGTGTGAGACCCAAGACTCGAGTAGATGTTGTTGAGGGAGGAGATTTGGCCGCAAAAAGTAGGTCTTTCAATTAATACATGCTATTTATTGACTACGTTCATAGCCCAGCAGTTTCAGTGGCTGCCGGAAGAGGGCTGTTAGTATCGGAGGTCTCTTGGATAAAAAATTCATTGTGCGGTGCTTCACCTATTCCCTCTTTGCGTCTATATTTTAAGTCCGACAAAGGTGGGCTTTAAATAAAAGCTTTTTGATTTTTTGTAGGCTATTTTGAGTTTATATTAAGCTTTGATAGTCTAAAGTTGACATGGAGGGTCAACAAAAATCGGAGGGGTAAAAAAATTGCTGTTTAGCTTGGAGTGAGGTTTAAAAGAGAAAAAAGTTAGCTTGCCAAACTGAAAAATGTTTTTTGTCATCAGTGAAGATTCAAAGATTCAAAGATTCAAAGATTTTATTTGGCCATTAAGTTTGTACAACAATAGGCTATGTCTTAATCTAAATTAATCTAAAATAATTTATCAAGAGTCATACAAAACAAATAAAAAAAAAACATCACAGCAAACCATGCACAATCAAAGAGAATAAATACATGAATGGAATTCACTGCAAGTCAAATTCAAATTTACACTGCAAACCATGCCTTAAAATAAATAACTCTAGCTACTACAGGAGAAAAAAAAAATCAAGCACACTGCAAACCATGCAAAAGGAGAAACTCAATAAAGACATACCGTTACAAGCAGATACAAAAATGCCAAGGCATACAGTAGGCCTACTTAAACTAAGATGTTAGGGCCTGACTTCATGGCTTCAAAGTATTCATCAATACAATAAAAGGGGTTTGATACAAGCCAATTTTTCAGAATCCTGTTAAATTTTGAGTTGCACAGTGATCGTACATTACTTGGTAGGCAGTTGTAAAACTTTACACCTGAAACAGGAAAGCAATTTTGAGTTTTGCACAATCTATTTCTGGTGATGTGCACATTGTTGCAATTTCTAGTTCTATAAGGGTGGACATCACTATTCAAGACAAGTTCACCCTCTTTTGCTTTAATAGCAACAAGACATTGATATACGTAAACATTGATCACAGTCATAATTTGATTCTCAATAAAAAGTGGCTTACAATGAGATAGATAATGAGCCTTACACACTACCCGTACTGCCTTTTTCTGCAGCAACAGTACCCTCTGAGCTTGAGGTGAGTGTCCCCAAAGCCTGGTCCCATACAAAATATGAGACTGGAAAAAGGAGAAAAAAGCTAGCCTCACAAAAGTAGTAGGCATTAGACTTGACAGTTTTCTAAGTAGATAAATGACTCTGCTTAAGTGAATATTGACTTGAAGAATGCATTTTCATGCTTATACAAGATGTTGATTGAGACTCTTTATTAAAATTTGTAATGACACAAAATTATGTGCCATCAAGAGATTACATTCCTACTATTTTATGCAATCAATAACTCTCTGATGTAAGTTATTAGTCTCAACAACAGACATTTTTAATATATTGAGCATTTATTCAGAAATATTTTAAGTAAGTTCTTATTTATAAAGGACTTTTGAAAAGGTTTGTGTATCATAGGAAACGTACACATTTTTTGCTACACTCTTGAATCATTCTTGTCTGACCAAAGTTTGGTTTTATTTACAGGATGTTTTAGGTTGGTACAGTTTTCGAAGAAACTCAAACCACAGGCCTACAATGAGAGAAACACTTCTTCACAAAGAACTGTGCAAAACGTTCACTCATATCCCTAGGCAGTACTTCTTATTTTGTATCATTACAACTTCTGATAATGATGGAAATGCTACATATTCTAACAAGTTTACATTTTCAATTTGTAACCAAAGGTAAGAACAATCTGCAATGGGAGACAATGGTTGGGTTCACGTTACATCCACCGTAAAGCGGTTTGTTTACGTTTTGCTAATCACGTGACTAATTTCAGACATTTTATTTGTGGGATTGGTCACGTGATAGGCAAAAACGTAAACAAACCGCTTTGCGGTGGATGTAACGTGAACCCGACCAATAAATTGTAACTAAATATTATACTTATCTTTAAACATGTAGCCTAGTCATTGTCATTGAAAAAAATATATCAAAGGGTAAAAAATAGTTTCTTATTTATACTTGCCAAGCTCAATAATTCAAAAGAGTTATGAATAGAGCTTCTCACTTGCCAGGAAAATATTTGAAGTAAAAAGTATTAGAATTCAGTTAGTAGACTAAAAATAAAATTTTTACTATTTCCAGGTTTTTTTGTATCTATGTACGTTATCTCCTCTCAAAACCAGCCATAGATTTGTCCTTTGTAACTGTTATAACTATGTTCTTTCTTATTTTTTTAATATTGTTGCCAATTCAAGCACATCTCATAAGTGTTATAAATTGGCTCAGGAGTAAAAATTCACCTTCTTAATTAAATTTGCTAATAATTTAGGGAACTCCTCAATCTTGGACTCTTCTACTGATGATCTAACTCGTTGCCTCTTGAACCGTTAGGCTAGTGAGATGCTTAGTCAGTTTATAGAATGTGGACTATCGAGTGTGTACTATACAACTCTAACAAGTGTTGGGCATGTCAAAATGTTTAAGTAAACGTTTAATCTGTTTCTTTCGTAGGAGGTTCAATCCTGTGTCCGTGGTGGAAACAAACCTTGGGGAGTCAGAAGACAATACGTACAGACGGAGTATAGTCGTTGACGCTTCGTCTAGCCATCTCCAGCAAGTGCTGCAGTCCCTCAAGTATGTTTACCTTGAAAAGCTAGTTTTTATCATTATAATCAATCTTTTTTATAAAGCTATACAGTTTATGATAAACTATTTAATTGTACTAAATTATACACTGTTGCAAAAATGTCATTCTGAGAAATATTCCTCAAACCTGACTTCAAAAGATTGATTATATCGTAAATTATTACATTTTTCCCCACTGGCAATATGATTTCAATGCAAACACAATTATAAATAGGTTACGTACCTCCGTCTTCAGCTTCAATAAATCCAAACTAATCTTGGACTACCATGGTTTCGACAAATAAATTGTCATCAACAGGTCCGATTTTACGAAATCAAACATTTCGTTGTCAAAAAGTTAAAATTCACACACACATAACACGAATAAGTTAACATTTAAAAAAAAACTATTAGGGCACTATACAACGCGTACCGGCCAGTAGTGAACGCCGAACTCTCCTTGGAGTGCCGAACTGTGTTGGCGTTCACCTACCGGCCGGTACGCGTTGTATAGTGCACTAATAGTTTTTTAAATGTTAACTTATTCGTGTTATGTGTGTGTGAATTTTAACTTTTTGACAACAAAATGATATATGGTTTCGTGAAATTGGACCTGATGATGACAATTTATTTGTCGAAACCATGGTAGTCCAGGATTAGTTTGGATTTATTGAAGCTGAAGACTGAGGTTCGTAACCTATTTATAATTGTCTTTATCAGCTTCGGAGGCTTAACAACATGAATAAGTTCAATGCAAAGTTTGATCACCTACCATTTTTGACTCGCATTACAAATAACCCAAATACCAACGCCCGCATTATACTAGGACACTGTGTTGGGGCGGGACCTACGATAACTAACGGGCCTGCACACACTTTTGGTCACGTGATCAGATGCGGCCGAATTTCAGCTGTCAACTCCATTTAAAAGCATTGCAATAGCCTGACCTTTTGTCAATTTTTGCGTGTAGTTTTAAATATAAGTCAGTGAAGTCTTAAGTGTGCATATCATTCTAATTCTCATTAAATTACGAATTGAATGATCTAATAATGTTACGCTTTGCAAAACTTAAAACTCACTCTTTAGGTAAAACAAAAACTTGAATTTCTACCACTGTAGGGTATACAGTCTTTTTTGTAAACAGTTTTCTTCTGATGTTTTCAAGGATATTTCAGGGAAATAAGACATGAAATAATCGTCTTATGAAATTAGTAGTTTGCCCGTAAGTATTTTTATTTTTGATAAAAACAAGTTAAATTGTACATTTCAGCTTCAAAAACTTCATTATTTAGTGTTGAAATATAATTTTATGTTAATGGCTGATGAAAAGTGTAAACAAAACTATAAATTGAATAAAGTTTTGACTTTACATCTTAATAAAATATCTAAGAATATTTTTTTAATTTTACAGTAATGGTATCATTTTGTTTCTTATTTTTTCAAAATTAGAATTTATAAGTCTTGTCGAATAACCTATGATCTAATCCCTAAGAGATTGAAAATAAGTGAGGGATGTCACGTTTCCACAATGTTATCTTATGGAAACTTGTGCTGCAGATCGGCCGCATTTAGTCACGTGACTTTAGTGGTGGGGAGAAGTATTCAGGCCTGTTAGTTATCGTAGGCCTCCGTTTGGGCCACAATGTGCAATGTCGGGCAACAGTGTCTCGGTGCTATTACACTAGGAAATAAAATAAAATGAAATAAAAAAATCTTTATTTTGGAGGTGAAGTTAGGACTAACTAGTCCTCTCTACCACTTAACCTCTAACAGATATGCTTAAAAGCTGTAGTATTAATTAATGAAAATGTATAAACTGTAATTAATACTTAGATTAATCAGGAGACACACTGCTCAAGTTACACGTTAACGAACATTACAAAGAATCACTCAACACATTCATACATGTCCCTCAGGTAAACGCCACGCCAGTGCCACAAACTCACTCGCGCCTGCCATGTAATAAAAGAAGGTCTTTGACTTCCGCCCCAAACTTTGCGCGTTTATCGATAGTTTTAATACAATCAGGAAGTGAATCCGAAAGTCTGCAACTAGAAACAATAAAAGATTGATTAAATACTGTTGTTCGGTGAATAGGAATAGCCAGGATGCAGGAACCTCCACGTGTAACCCGTGAACTTATTTCAGAAATGAATAAGAAATGATCAGTGAGATACTTGGGAACTTTGGAACTTGTAATAGAGTGAAGCAAGCGAAGTGTGTGAAATTCACGGAGTTCTTTTAATTTCATTAGGGAGAGTAAATTAAAATAAGGTAATAAGGTAAAACACAGTGAAGGTGAACACAGTGTCTCGGCCACCGACCCACCACTATCAACACAATGCAAACTTGATGAAGATTTTCAGTCGACTGGTAGATTTTATATACTTTGATAGGTGGTCAGAGTGGCGATAAGATAAGCCAGTCTTGTTTTCGCTGAATAAAAAAATTATCAATCAATTACAGAGATGATAAATTTCAACAAGACAGTTTTCGAACACATAATTAATTCATAGGTCACAATATATTTTTGTTTTAAAATAAAATCTACTTTACACTTTTACACACATCTTAGAATTTTAGGCACATTAAAATTTTAAAATTAACAATGAATGATTTTTTATATTTTACATTGGTGCAAAATTTACTTCACAAAAGGATCGTGACAATTATTAATGTCTCGGCTATAGGCTACATAGGTTATTTCAATAACAACTTGTAACTAAATATCAAGAAAAAAATATACGTGAACAATATTGTGAGAATGAATAACTATGAAAAAGGAGATAAAAACCGTAAAAGGACACAACGTGCATACAAAAAAGGCAAATGTAAAGTTATTTTTCAATTAGTATTAAGATCAATCAAGATTAGTAAATCTCTTTGCCATATGCGGGAAAATGTACACAAAATCTAATAATAACAAGTTAACCTGTAATAACTGAGTAAATACATGAATAAACTGCAACAAGCACCGAAAGTGTCTGGGACACAGTTTTCCGCTACGTAATAGCTCCCATTTGATCGTTCTGATTCACTTTTTTGCGTCTCGGACACTAAAGCGGTGGCCCGGCCACTCGGCGACAATGTTTGGTCGAGACACTGCTGCCGGTGGCCGGGCCATTGTTTTAGTCTCCTGCTGCGTAATAGCTTTCATTTGATTCTATGTTAATGCGAGTGTCCCGAACCCAGTGTCCTAGTATAATATGGGGCTAAGAATGATGTTCATATTTGAACAATTTTGTATGTGATTATACACTTTAGGTTATTTTCTGGTAATGAACTAGTGGCAAAACTGAGTCGGCTGGAAGTTACCTGCTGTTTTTTAAAGTACCAACATAACAACACTATTTTTCAAGAAACCCACTGTTGGCATTACACAATCGACCATTTAGTTGCTTAGCAACACTGACCCATATGTGAGCCGTTGGGCTATTTTAGTGGTACCGGCCGACTCAGATGAGACAGCTGTGCCATATTTTGACAGTGTTTTCTGCATGACGATATTAAACTTGTTAATGTCTTGTTTATAAAATCACATTTTTAAAAACATATTTCTTGTAATTTATGTTGATTGTTCTTTTGCTTCCAGTGGTGTGAATAGTTCAAAAGTTGCCATGAACACATTACATACTGAATTGAACAAACACATAGAAGTATTAGAACACACTGTCTCTAGACTTCAAGCAGAAGCAGACTCCTGTGTTAATAGAATTAATTCTACAAACCATAATTCAAGTGGTAAGCGAAATAAAAGTTCACCCTAAACTGTTTTGTAGACATAAAAAATTCAATTTTATCAACTACTTATGATTTGGGAAAATTACTGTCATAAGTGCAACTTTTCAGTTGGCCAGACTGAAAAGCCACACTACATTACTGAGGGCGTAGCTCAAAGAAATAAAGAGACATGTTAAGATTCATACCAAATATAATTAACAGAAATTAAATCAATACGTATACAACCAACAAACAGAAAAGACAATCTTTTCAATCAGTAAAATAAAGAATAAAAAACAAACTTGAAAGGAATTTAACTTATTCATCAAATAAAGATTAAAATTAGGGTTAAGTAGACTGGAACTTCAAATTCAAATTCAAAATTTTCTTTATTCTATTACATGTAAATTGTTTACAAAGAACAGAGTCAGTACTAGCCTAAGTAACACCAGTTCCCCCTTTACATTACAGTATAAATTTTATACGAGGACTATTCAGAAAGCAAGGAACGGTTCAATCTGACGCCACCAACTTGTGCCAGTCGCGTACATAATTGCGTGCTTGAGCTTGGCACCTCAATCGGTGACCAGCCATGACAGTGAGAATGTCTCCTCGCTGCCGGTCTTGTAATATTCAAATTTGAAATGTATGATCTTGAAAATCCCGCCACGTTTGAGGTGCAGTTGGTTATTCATCTTTTTGCTCGGAAAAATCTGGACACCAATACAAATTCATCGGGAACTATGTTATGTGTATAAACAACTTATGACTGAAAGTTCTGTCAGGAATTTGTGCAGTTAGCAAAAAGGGTCGAACAATCATTCATGATGAAGAGAAGAGTGGACTTCGGAGCATTGTGACTGAATTTTAAAATCAAGTAAGTTTACCATTTATACTAAGTGACAGTCTTTTGTTTGGTTATGTAAACATCGACTAAAGACATTCTCTTTTTTGACCTGGCTCATCTGTTAACACCAATAATTTATTGTTTTTACATTGCTAAAATTTTACCATACAAATACAAATACAAATACAAATACAAATGCTTTATTGCCATTGACCACAGTACAGTGAAATAGGCAGAGTCACAGTTCAGTTATACAGAAATTCTCCACATCAGTAATTTACAGATATTTAAATAAAATCATAATTATCTAAATTTGATGAAACAAGATACTTTACACAAAAATAAAATTAAATTAAAAAAACTATATTAAAAAACTAAGTCAACCTCACGATTTAAGAATTCCTCAGTTGAATAAAAAGGATTGACTGATAACCACTGCAAAGTTTTCTTCCTAAAAATATTAATCGAAACAGTTCGAGCAGACTCATCTAGTTTGTTATAAAATTTAATACAGTTCGCTCTGTGGGAAGACCCAAATTTAGTCAGCCTATGTTGTGGTATATTAAGTTTAGATTTATTTCGCGTATTATGGCTGTGAATTTCTTCTCTGGTAGTGAATAAATTTAAATGTGTTTTTGTATAAATTAAAATGTGATATATATATAAATTTATTATAGTTAAAATCTTTGTTTGTACAAATAGTGGTCTGCAATGGTCCAAATAGCCAGCTCCACAAAGAGTTCTGATGACTTTCTTTTGAATCAACAAAATGTCATGTACAGCCGATGAGTGACCCCAGAGAATAAGCCCATATGAAATGTGAGATTGAAAAAGCCCAAAGTAAGCCACTCTTAAATACTCAACGGTTAATAGATCTTTTAATTTCCACAGAAGATAGCTTACTCGAGACAATTTACTACATAGGCTATTAACGTGTGCGGTCCAATTCAGTTTTGAGTCTATGTTTATGCCCAATAGTTTTACTGTTTCAAAATTTTGTACTTGATGACATAAACTGATAACTATTTTTTGAGTTTTTTGTTGGTTACAAAGTAATTTATTTGAGGAAAACCAATCCAATGCATTTAGTTCTGCCGATTCTATAGTCTGTTGTAGATTCATTAAATTTAAATTACTGGTAAAAAGAGTTGTATCATCTGCATAGACGACAGATCCAACCTCTAGGTTTTTTGGTAGATCATTGATCACAATAGAAAAGAAAAATGGCCCCAAAACTGATCCCTGAGGTACTCCCATTGTAACTTTTGACACTGAAGAATTTAAACCCTTAATTGTGACAAATTGTCTTCTATTTGTCAAGTAAGACAAAATAAGATGGCATGCATGCTCAGATATCCCGTAAAATTTAAGTTTTTCTAAAATAATATTGAAGGGCACACAGTCAAAGGCTTTACTGAGATCCATCAGCGATAAAGCAACAGATTCTCTATTATCAAGTGCATCAAGAGAGCTGTTTACTATCTCCATTACAGCAGAGGTTGTTGAACGACCAATTCGAAAACCAAACTGTGAATTAGTTATAAGATTTGAATGTTCAAAATAAAATGAGAGCTGCCTATACATTAAGGATTCAAAAATTTTAGAAAAAATAGGGACTATTGAAACCGGTCTATAATTTTGGAGGAGTTGCTTATCTCCTTTTTTATATATTGGAATTACTTTTGATAATTTAAGCAAGTCAGAGAAGTACCCTGCCTCAAAGCATTTAGTTAGAATGTAAGAGAGAGGCTCTTTAATGACATCAATTGTTTTTTTTACTATATAATTTGACAAAAAATATACATCCATGCTTTTAGAATTGGATAGTTTAGAAACTACGTTAGTTATGTCCTCTGAATTTACAGCTAGCCAATGAAAAGAATTAGGAGGAATTGGTCTTTCCCCTAGGAAGTCAGAGAATGAAGTATTGGTTTGAGGAATGTTATCTGAAAGTTCAACCACTGAGTCAAGGAAGAATCTATTCAGTTGTTCCGGGTCTAGATTTATTTCCTGTGAGCTACTAGATGAATTCTCTTGCTTAATGACATCCCAAGCAGCTTTACACCTGTTTGGGGCTGTCTCAATAAAGTTCTCACATGCTTGTCTTTTTGCCTCGGTTAGTTTACGTCTATAATTACGTTTACTCTCCAGATAAGCAGTATAAGCTAAATGAGTCTGCTCAGAACCAAGCGTTCTTAGATATTTATAAGTATCAAACAAGTGTATCATAAAATTCTTTTCTCTAGATAGCTCATCAGTATACCATTTAACTTTTCTATTACATTTGTTTGACTTACTTACTAGAGGTGAACAATAATGCCAAAGATCAATATAGTATTTAAAGAATCCATCAAATAGTTGTTCAACAGTCAAATTTCCCGAATCATACTCATGAATTATTTCCCAGTTTGTATTACTTAACAAGTCAGTAAATAATTTGATTTCATTATCAGTCTGTTTTCTTTGATATATCTTATTACTTTGACTATTAGTATTAGACTTTACATTGGCACTTTCTATACAGAAATCTATTACATGCGAATTATGGTCAGCGAAATACCCCTCGAAAGAGGTGACCTCATATAAGTTATGGGAAAAATTTACAAGAATATTATCAATGCATGAATTTAAGCGAGTAGGGGTTTGAATAGTACAGAATAAGTTAAGAGATCTCAGTAAATTGGAGAAACTTATTGAACATTGATTTTGAATATTAGCCAATTCAATATTAAAATCCCCACAGACAGTTATTAAGGTACCACTATTCATAATTTTCTTTACTGCCAATTCAAAATTTTTAAAAAATATTTCCATGTTACCCTGAGGTGATCGATATAAACTCATTACTACTACATTCTCTTTGATTAATTTTATACAGGAAAATTCTGAATGCAATTCATCACAAAAGTTTTCCAATATAATTTCCTTATAGTCAATACCCTGTTTAATAAAAATTCCAGCCCCACCATTCTTTTTTTCTTTTCTACAAAAAAAACTGCCCGGTAAGAAACCTTGAGGAACATACAAATCAACCTCCCCAGCCAGTAACCAATGCTCAGCTACACAAATAATATCAATTTTTTCAGAAATACAAAATTGTTCTAGTTCCAATAGCTTATTTCTAATACACTGTAAATTAACTTGTAGTATTCTTAAAGATTTGCCAACAGATATATTACTTACTTTTCTAAAAAAGGTACCTTATCATCACTAGATTGAGGTTGACTTAGAATAGAAGAATTGACAAAAGACATCTGTCCAACATTTTCATTGAGATTTTTAAGTTTGACTAAAAATTCTTGGTGGGTGAGTCCCCTCCACAAAGTTCTTTCAGACCGCTGATCATAGGAGACAATCATCACATTGGCTTCTGTTTGGCGCTGAAAGTCCATTAGATTTTTCATAAAATGCTCTGGATGTATGTTGTCCCTCACACATCCCATTGCTGAACATATTAGTGTTCGGTATCCCTTCAGCTTAAAATCCTGAGTCAGCTGCATAAAGGCTGTGTCATAGTCTTTAATTGAGGGTTTTTCATAATACCTGGACTTAGTCACCAAGCTATACACCACAGCAACCCCCACGCCTTTTTGTAAGGTGAGATGAGAACTGATGTACTCAGAGTTTTTGGGTCTTCCAAAGGCTTTTCTGAAGCTTACCGCCACACCAGCAGTCATATTTCTTTCATCATGTAGATCAGCTGATATTGTGTGAGAAAAAGCTACAGAGGGGTCATTCCTGTATTGATCAATCAAGTCTCTCATATTTGTCTCAACAATGGTGATCTTATCCATCGTAGGTGATGATGGAGGATCAGCCTTTCCATTTGGAGAACTTGTGACTATAGTAGATGGTTGACGCCCGACTTCCACTTCAGATACAGCATTTTCAGATAAATGTCTGGACTGAATTACATGAAGTGTTTCAAGTATAATCTTGCTAATTGCTTGTTTTCCTCTCTTGTTAAAGTGCAAGCCATGTCGAGTGTAAAAATGTCGGGGCAGATGGTGTAAGGGAAGTAAAAACACGTGGTCAAACATTTTGGCTGTGCTTTCAAGCTTTGCATTTACATAACTGAGTTTTGTGTCAAGTTCCGGTTTGTCATGACGAAGAGGTAATGTGGCAACCACCAAGTTTGTGTTTGCAGTGCTCTGTATTTCTTTTTTTAGATCTTGAAATATATTTTCTCCACTTCGACTCTCAAGGTCATTACATCCACCAATAAGTATGGCTGTGTCAAATTTAGTAAGACATCTGGTTTCCTTGTTAAAATCATGCACTATACCTCGCAGCATAGCACCAGGTCTTACAGTCGCTGTAACAGAGGATGCTGTTCTTTGTTGGATTTTAAAAGAAAGATCACGTCCATGACTATCTGAGTAAATAACTACTTTTCTCTGAGGCATGTTGTTCTTGGTGTCAGAAGAACTCCTTACTGGTTTTCTTTGGACTGTATTTTTATCCCGGGACATTTTTGGTGTACGTAGTGGAGGAAATTCATGTTCTTGTAGTGAAAAACGGCGCCTCTCTTCCAGATGTGGTTCAGTTTGAGAAAGAACTTGAAAACTGTTACTAAGTGGTAGCACAAAATTATCATGAACATTTGTAGTTGCCAAAGGTACTTTCCTCTCTCTATTGCAGTTGCAGTTATTATTTCTAGACTGAATTTTGAGTTTATCAAGAGCTACTTTCAGTTTAACAATTTCCTCCTCTCTCTCCAAAACCATCTCTTGAAGTTTACTGTTTTGGCAGATGAGATTTTTATTTTCCTTACTTGATTCATCTAAGTCCCTACCCAGAGTTTCAATAACAAGGTTCATACTTTCAATTTCCTGTTTTAATTCTAAATTAGTTAGGCCGTCTGCTTCAAACATTTTTTTAGCTTCCATGTCCTCTTTACATTTAGTGCACTCCCATTTAGATTTATTAGCACTAATAATATTATATTCATCTAGCTCCATGTCGACACATTTAAAATGATACCATTTTAAACAAGCCCCATTGCAAAATAGAGCTCTGCTACATTTACTTACATTTTTTTTACAACTCCCACAAGGATAAGTGATTTTTTTCCCATTCCCCATTATTTATGACCTACAAGTCTAAAGATTATATAATATTGCTGTAGCTAACAGAAACAATATTTGGGTAAGTGTCTATATCAGTGTTTGAGCGTCGAACAGATAAGGACATCTGTTATCATATGCTGGTCAGTTGGCAACTGATATGTGTGTACACTGTGCTGATTTCCTTATAGTCTGTACTACCAGTTGTTTGGCAGTTAGTTATTCAAGTCATTCATAATTCTTGTCAAATTATGCTTTATGCTGTCATTTGTATAATAAAGTAGTTCCAATTTTAATATTTAAATAACATAGTTCATATATTCTGCTTCAACAATTTTAGTACAAACACTTTTTAAATATCTTAAAGTTATTCACCACTAGATAGCTATGTATTAAAAGTGATATTTTTTGCTATTTCAAAAACTTAATATGGACTGTTGCTTTCCTTCTGAGTCTGTGAGTATAGAGAATTTACAGCAATATTTTATTTTTAGTACATTTTAGTTAACTTTTTACATATACATACTGTCAACCAAGATTGTCCCTATCCACTGAAATCACTAAAAAAGCACACTTCTTAGAATTCCAATAAAAATTTATCTTTTAAATAGACACTTAAAAATCACTGTATATACCAATTAGGTGTAGGAATACATGGAACAAAAGCCAAAACTGCTCTTTTCTCAAAATAATAGTAGCTCTGCAGACAATATCAATTCTCTTGGTCATCCATTCTTCTAATTGCCAAGTTAATGAAATTTATTCAAATGAATCATCATCCAAAAAGTATAATACTTTTTCCCTTTTCATGATGATTCAATGTAAACGAGAACATTATTTAGAGAAGATACCTTATAGAAAAAACAAAATTAAGTGGAGAAGACAATGGGAGCTCATAATTAAATTTAAAAAGCATGAATTTCTTGTTTTGCTAATTTTATTGTTGAGTGGTGATATTGAGACTAATCCCGGCCCAAAACATATAGATATTGCAACTAGTAACCAATTTAATGCAATTGACTTACCTTGTACGTCTACAGGTATATACAAACAGCCACAATACAACCGTGATGAAAGGTATATTAGACCAACCTATAAATACATGGATTCCCCACAACTGGAGATAACTTCAACTCAATCAACACAAGACAACATAAGCCTATATGATGGTATCTCTCTTAAGGAATGTGCCTTAAATGATACATTCAATGAATCTCAACATGAAAGGCAACTAGATGATAAATATGAAAAATGTGTTATGTGCAACAAAAGATTTACTAAAAGGGCAATAATAATTCATAAGAAAAAGTGCTTAAATGTTTCATTAGAAAGTTACTGTGCCTCTGTTGAATCTAAAACCAAATTTATACCTTCCCCAAAGAAAACCCAATACAATAAACAGAAAAAAGGAAATATTACTAGAAAAGAGGACAATAAACCATGTCCAATATGTGGAAAATTTTATAAAGGAATATCGGGGATCAATATACATATCAGCAGGTCTCACCCGGATGAGCACAGGACCAGAATAACGGAGCGACAAGTTTCTTGGAATAATAATCGTAGAGAAGCAGTGAAAACAGACATTGTAGAAGATAAGAACAAACATGAATTGAATAACTCTACATCATTAGACTATGGAGCAAACGAAAAATCGACTATGGACTCAAAAAACAAACATAAAGAATTTGAAGAATATAAAGAAAAATTGTTTGTTTGGAAACAAGAGTTTGAGCAAATTTTAAACACAGAGGACTTTTATCAAAAGGTTGAAAAGTTTGTAATGTTTTTAAACAATGCAATTCATTCTTTACCTGGTCCAAAACATCCGGCAAAGAAATATTTTCTCCTAAGAAAACGAAACAAGGCATTTAATATCCAACTATCTCACAAAAGATCAAGTAATCCGGAAAGATCAAGCAAACGGAACCGGGAGAAGAGGCGAGAAAAATATGAGTTTGAACTCACTCAATTCTTATATTACAATCAAAGGAAGAAGGCTATTCGTTCTGTTTTAAAAAACAACAAGGAGTTTTGTACTGTAGATCCTGAAAAAGTATTTAATTATTTTTCAACACAATTTTCTAATCCTAATAACTGTGAATGTGCCTCATACAATAATGAAAATCCATGTACGATTGGTAATGAAATTTTGTTTGAAAATACATTGATTGTTTCAAAAGAAGAAATAAAAAATGCCGTTAGAAAAATATCCGTAGACACAGCTCCAGGACCTGACGGTGTTTTGGTGCGAGCTGTTAAACATGAAACTTGCTTTGAAATACTTTCTTTAATAGCCAATAGAATGCTACAATGCTCTGAGGTCCCACCTTGTTTTACGAAAGCGAGAACTGTTTTAATATATAAGGGAGGCGATAAGAATAATTTAAGTAATTGGCGACCTATTACTATTTGTTCTGTTTTAAGACGAATTATTGAACGCGTTCTTGACAAAAAACTAAGAGAGACAGTCGAATTTAATGAACATCAAAGAGGTTTCACCAACATGCCAGGGACTCTAATTAATACATCAATTTTAAACTCAATTTTAAAATGTTCTAAAGAAAGAAAAAGTGATGTTACAGTAATATTTTTAGACATTCGGAAAGCATTTGACAACATTGGCCATAACCACTTAGAGAAAGTATTGAAATCAAAATTTTTACACCCAAAATTAGCAGATCTTATTATGAAACTTCAGAAGAAAAATTCCACTCAAGTTGAAATAAATTATAGGAAAACAAAACCAATTGAAATCAATCGTGGAGTGATGCAAGGTTCTCCGCTGTCTCCGGCACTATATAATTTAGCGACAAACCATATATTGCAAGAAATTAGCAACCATAATAATTCTGAAAAGTTTGGATATTCTTTAGTCCCTGGCCTCCCAAATATTACAGTACTCGGTTTTGCAGATGATACAGTGATTATTGGAAAATCGAGAGAAGCTGCAACTACACTTGCCGAACTGTCTATCAAAAGATTTAGAGAAATTGGACTAGAGATAAATCTTGATAAATGTAAAAGTATTTGCATTACAAATGGCTTACTTCATGAAGAACCAATTCATCTACAAGAAAACGGAAAAATAGAAACAATTAAAAGAGATGAATTAATTAAATATCTTGGGCTGTCATACAATGATGAATGTATATTTAACCCTCAAGGCATAATGAAAGAGTTAAAAATTAAGCTTGATTTACTTGTCTCGACACCATTGCTCAAACCAGATCAAAAATTCAACATCATGTCTTCATCCATTTGTCCAAGCCTCATATATCCATTCCAATCCATATCACCAACTAAGATACCTAAATCTTTTGTATCAGATGCAGACAGAATAATAAAAAGTTCACTTAAGGCCATACTTCAACTGCCCACAGATGTACCCGATAGTATGTTGTACTCTAACAGTGAATACAAGGGTTTAGGTTTATTTAGGGTCAAATGGGAAATATTTCTTCAATACATAAATGCTTGCCAGTGTTTAGACAAAAATGAAAATGCTTACATTTCAAATACAAGAGACCTTAAGTCAGAAATAGAATACTGCCTGGCTAGCTTAGGTATTACAAGGGAACCAGCCTTATTGAAGAAGAATGTGGATGAAATTGATGTGAAAAAGACGAGAAAAAGCCTTCGTACAAGAGAATATGAATCTTGGTGCTCACTTAACCATAAAGGAAAAGGGGTCGATTTATTCATGGAGTACCCACCAGCAAACAGTTGGATTAAAAATAAAGGAGATCTAACCTGTGGTGAATGGCGAGAAGCTATTAAAATGACTGCAAACGTCATACCAGTCAGAACTATTCCGGGTAGGTCCCAGGACGGAAACCACTGCCGACATTGTCGGAGTGAGTATGAAACCCTTGCACATGTCCTGGGATCTTGCCCGTTCAACGAAAACTTAATAAATGCCAGACACCACAGAGTTAGATCAATGATCGCCGAATCCCTCCGACGACTTAAATTTAATGTCTTTGAAGAGGTTCATGGCCTTTCAGAAAACGGGGGCACAAGAAGAATTGACATTATAGCAATAAAAGAGGGATCAAAACTAGGCACTATTATAGATCCAACTATTCGTTTCGAAAAAAACCATAACCAACCACAAGACGTACAAAATGAAAAACAAAAAATCTATACCCCAACAATACCATATTATAAAGAAAAATACGATTTAGAAAATATAAACATTATTGGAATACTAATTGGAGCAAGAGGAACTATACCAAAATCATTTGTGACCTTTTGCAAACAATTCGGACTCTCAACCAAAATTATTTCCCAAATTTCAAGTAGTGTTTTAAAAGATTCAATCAAAATTGTGAGACACCATCTATATTCAAATGTTTAGTGTTTAGGATACATTAAGTTCTAAAATATCTAAATTTTTCAAGCTTTGTAAACTTTAAGAAAATTGTATAGTATTCTTTGTTTTAATGGCAACCCTAAATGTAGGGAAGTGTTGTTCTATATTGAATAAAGATATATAGTTGCCAAAGTTGACCAAAAGATTAATGAACATCACTGTTTCAATATAACTGAGCTTTCTTAATGTTTCCTACAAGTATCACAGACTTTACTGTTTAAAATTACTTAACAGAAGCTAAGCTATCACAAATTTTGTGCAAGATGGGGGAAGTGTGAGACAAAATTATAGGCCAGGGAGTGGGGGTGCACAAGAATCCCTAAAAAACCTAAAGCGGCACCAGTCACGTGTCACTGATATCACAGGCGGCAGATTTCTATTACAAAGGAATTTCAAATCTTGTCCACCGCTCTGACAAGTGCCTAAATTTATATATTGTGATTGAGTAGAAAAGTAGTATTTTATTTCCTCTTTCAAATGTATACAGGGAGTTTCAGACAATATTTTAAAGCATTGTTCCTGTATCAAAATCAAATATGAATATCAAATTAATAAAAGCCACTGGTTACTCACACAGATGTAACTTTGTTAATAATTTTATTTCCATAAGGGATAGTTATATCAAGTTCATATTTGGTTCATATTTGACTCTTTAAGACATCAATGTTCATTTTCAGAATTTTTTCACCTATGTGTATTTTCAAAATGGCGGCCATTTTAGATTTTTAGACTCGAATATCTCAAAAGCGATATGTTTTATCAAAATTTTATAAATGACAAAAAAGTTTACAAATTAAATTATTTAACCAATGATAGCAAGTTTGGAAAGATCTGATAACAAATAATGGAGTTATAGCGATTTTTCTTTTAAAATAACTTATATTTACATATTTTAATGCAAAATAAAGTTTTTTTCTGCAAAAAATGGCAATAAATCAGTTATTTGTTGTCAGATCCTTATAAAATTGGAATAATATTTCAATAAATTAATTTGTCAACTTTTTTTGTCTCATGTAAAATTATTATAAAATTTACCGCTCTTGAGATACAGGATCTGAATTTAAAATGGCCGCCATTTAAAAAATACACATCGGAAAAAACAAATTTTTCCTGGAAATGAACATTAGTGTGATAAAGGTTCATGCCAAAGATGAACTAAATACGACCATCCTTTATGGAAATAAAAATTATTAGGTGTAAAAAACAAAATGACAGCTGTTTAGGTTACTGGTGGCATTTGGACATTATTACTATATATGGTCCAAGAACAGTGCCCTAAAATATTGTTAAAGAGTTGCGAACACTCTGTATAGTAAAATGTTTTTCTTGTACTTATGGTTTTTTTTTTAATTCCAAAATGTTAATTACTTTCTGAATAGCCCTTGTATCTACATAAGTATTATTCAATGAGGTAAGGAACCTTGTACCTTTAGATACATATCAATCTATGCTTATATTAAACATTGTAGACTTGTTGTATGAGAAGCAGCTTCTTATCTAATTTGTAGGTAAGTTTTGGTGACATCCTTTTTTATGACATAAAATAAATAACATATGCCATTTGTCATTCAGTTTCAGCACTGAAGGATTTAAGAAGATTCGAGAGTTCGCCCTCTACGTCAACCAAGATGAAGCCAGACGAGTTGTCTGTGGAGTACTGACACAGGGTCCGCCCTCAGTCCTTTACGTTACCTCTTGTGGTCCTTCGATCGAATGTTACATTTTGTACAGCGTTTTAAGCTACCTGTAGTAGGACTTTGCTTCGAAAAGGTCAGCTTAGACAACTATAATACATTTTTAATGAGTGTAAAACTATCGACATTGTGGCCTTAAAGATGATGCTGATTTGAAGAGTTTTAAATATGTTAGTCTATTTATATTTTGTACATGAGTAGACTAGAAGTTGATTAATTTGCCAATGAAGAAATGTTTTGACTCACTGCCAGGTTGATAAATATACATTTAACTGTAAATCACTTTTTATAAATTGCATACCTTGTTTCCGTCGCAGCCCACTCTCACTCCATTTTAGATAACCCGGGTTTCGGTTTGTACAAGACCATAGCCATATCCTGTATTATCAATTACCTGTTGTTCTTAAAAATTATCCGTCTTGCAATTTCGTTAGCTGCACAATAAAACATAATTAAATTTTTTTATACAAATACAACACATAGAATGACATGAACAGTTAAAAATTACAATTGACTAGACAAATGATCACAGCGCAAATGTGGTCACTGGCCGGTTCATTTTTTCTATTGCAGTGTACTGCAGTACTGCACTGCCGTATGATAGGACCACCACCAGCGTCTTGTCTTTGCTGAGCGGACTTTAGACTCCAGCTATCACCTCACCTGCCATTTTCTTCCTCATTAAAACTGCAACATATTTTTAAAAATACTATTGCTGTGAAAATCAATTTTTTTTCCAAATACATTCTGGGGAGTATCTAAAGAGATTTAAAAATGTAATATTCTTCCAGCGTGTCCATGAGCTTGCTTTTTTTGCATATACAGTAGAACCTCGATAGTTCGACACTTTGTGGACTTGAAGAGTGTCGAACTATCGAAATGTCGAACTATAGGGTGTATATGGGAAATTTTAACACCGGGAGTATAAAAATCATAATTTGAATTTAGGAAACACTAAATTTTAGTGAAGCCATAACCTAATTGAACTGTAACATAAACAACATTCAAATAATTTGCCAATTTGTTTACATTTTCACCTTTGTTAGGCTGCAACATGGACACTATTGGTCATTATTAACATGTTAAGTTGTCATGGACCATGTCGAACTATCAGGAGTGTCGAACTATCAGGAGTGTCGAACTATCGAGAGTCGAACTATCGAGGTTCTACAGTATTGAGGATTTCAACCTTATTCATAATGGTTGAGTGGTTGTTGTCTAAAAGATAATGTGTAAAACTAGATCTTTGTTGTTTTATTTGGGGTTTTGGCAGACGTTCAGACAATCTCTTTTTAAACAGTCTTCCTGTTAGTCCTACATAAAATTTCGGACAATCAGAACAATTGATCTTTTGAATACCAGTTAAATTTAGCTTATTATTCATTATCAGGGCTGGAGGTGATATTATATGATTTCCAACTTTGTTTGGTGTTTTGCATGACATAATGATTCCAATTTTTATGTAATTCATTCTTTAAAGTGTGGTGTAATGTTTTACTGTATTCAACTGAAATATTTTTTTTTTTGTTTTCCAAGGACATTTTATTTTTTGGCTTTTTGTACTTATGATTTTGTCAACCAATGCTGTGGGCGGGGAGGGGAAGCATCTTCAGTATAGTGGGAATTTATAAGCTTGCTTGCTTCGTGAGGTTCCAGTGAGCTGGAAGAGCCCACTGTGGCTGTTATAGGGCCCTCTTCAGCCTCGGATAGGGTTGTGGGAAGTGGTTCGGCACTACGGCAGGACTTTTTTTATTTTTTCTTTCGTTGCCTGCTTTCGTGCCGGGGTGGGGGTAGGCGTAGCGGTTGACTTCGACATTACGGTAGGACTTTTTTTTGTTTTTTCTTTGGTTGTCTACTTTCATGCTGGAGGGGAGAGGGGTGGAGAGGAGTTCTGACACTACGGTAGGGCTTTTTTTATTTTTTCTTTCGGTGCCTACTTTTGTGCCAGAGGGGGAAGGGAGCCACTGCGACCAGGACTGCGATCAGAAGACTGCTAAACGAGATGCCTGGCGCAATGGAGGTAGGGTAGTGGTTTGCTACAGTCGTTGTGGAGTTACTGTGTGGGTGCATGGTTTGTGGTTATCGAGGGGTTATTGTGGCAGGTCTAGGCTAGTGAGGTGGTGGATTGTAAGGGTTTGGCGGTCGGTGAGCCGCAGCCTTGGGTACGGTTGTTGAGGACTCGGAGTGCACGGAGGCGGGTTTGCTACAGTCGTTGTGGAGTTACTGTGTGGGTGCATGGTTTGTGGTTATCGAGGGGTTATTGTGGCAGGTCTAGGCTAGTGGGGTGGTGGATTGTAAGGGTTTGGCGGTCGGTGAGCCGCAGCCTTGGGTACGGTTGTTGAGGACTCGGAGTGCACGGAGGCGGGTGCGTGGAGTCCCATTATGCCGATTCCCATTATATCGACAAGCGCAAAATCTTCCCATTATTCCTACACATGAAATCGTCCCATTACGTCGACAACGTCGGCATAATGGGACGATTCGATGTTGGTGTCGATATAATGGGAAAAATAAACTTTGGTGTCCCATTATGTCGATTCCCATTGTTCCTACAAACGCAAAATCGTCCCATTATTCCTACACAACGAAATCGTCTCATTATGTCGACAAAGTTTAACCGTCCCATTATTCCTACATAGGCGGGAAAAGCCAAAGTTTGAAAATTCCCATTATGTCGACAGAACCGATCCCAAAAGAACAGTTCCCAAAAGAGTCGTTCAATTCAGATCGTTCCCGGCCAAAAGAGTCGTTCAATTCAGATCGTTCCCGGCCATGCGCAGAGTTGATGCGCAGTCGAACGACACAACCTGTTTCCCTCTCTTTCTACTTCGGCACCGTCCTCGCCTTCTTTGCAAACCACGCAACCCCGTGCTGGTGTGTGTGTAACAGCGACCACAGAATTAAATAGACTGGCTATCCCATAATAATTGTCGTATTTGAAGCTAAAGTCGGCCATCTTAGCTGAATACAGAAACGTAGAGCGACGCTGGAAAGGCGAGAAATTATAAATGTGCGCTTATCATTTACACCGCAGTTTAAATACCTTAAAATGCTCGAAATTCTTTGAAATTTTACACACTCATATCATAATAGTGCGTGACGCTAATGGTGTGGTTTTAATTCGAAAATAAAAACTGCTTGACACTTAAAAAACTAAATAAATTCCAATCTTTTTTGTACATTTTAATGTTTGACATAAAAAAGTTACATTGCGAGGAAAATTTTTGTTTTAAGGTCAGGTGCGTTATGTAAGCGAGAGAAATGTAGCCAAAAAGTTATTTTTTTCGAAAAGTATTTTTTGAAAAAAATTAGCTATTGTAGTTTTTATCATAAGACAGGTAGAACACGAGCTTCGTGACGCGGTAATGCGGCCTCTCGGCTCCGCGGCGGCCCGCTACAAACAGGGGAATTTAGCGTGGTTAGCTTAGCTTCTTGATTTGATTTTCAAAAGATCTCATGATTACATGTTTACAAAACTTGGTCTTGCATGTTTGTATCTAATACTAACTACATTTACTTGTATTTAGAATTATAAATTGTTGGCCAGATAATTTGGAAAACAAACAACAATCATAATCAGTACAGATCTATTTATTTTACATCAATTCAAATTTACAAATCAATAATTAAAACTATGTTTTAATAACATTACTGACTGATTTGCTACTACAAAGTGTTTGTGTGAAAACATCATCTAAGCAATATATTGGTATACCAACAAGGTTATAAAAACAAATAAAGACAATAAACCACAATAAATAGTTTAATAAAATATGAGTCTACCATAGGGACATATTTCAAAATACAAAGACAGTTTAAATAAGCAAAATATAGCCATATAAATGACAAAGTACAAATAATGAAGTAAGAAGAATAAAATGACGAACGTCTGCAATAAGTTTCTTATTGTTCACTGTCCCATAAAATGTGATTGTTTTAGTTAGGAGGTTTCTGATATTTTGTTTGTGTACAGCGTCATTGTAAATTTTAGTGTAATGATGTATTCTGATTATGAAAAATCTTTTGCGTATTACTTTGGTAAGCAAGACGAAATGGTTTTAAAAAAGATCTTGATCTAAAATGTCACCGTGAAAAAGGTTAAGACCAATACAATAGTTTAAAATGAGTAGCCCAGTTTCAAAACTCGTTATGTCCATGTAAACAAATTTTTCAGAAATGGCGAAAAACTGTAGCTAGTTTATTTTAGCAGCCCATGATTAAATCTTTTTACATTTGAATTGCAAAAAATGTTTCTAAAGTAGGTACTTCATGACAAAAATCTGGCATTGAAAGTTTACCCAAAACATCAAAAACAATTTTGGACATAACGATTTATGCAGCAGTTTTGAGAACTTAACGAGTTTTGCAGCAGTATTGGACATGATGGGTTTTAGTTCTGGATATTTTTCTGTTTTATCTTTTGAATATTTTTAATAAGTAATATGAACTTATTATAATATTGTATATTTATTTTGAATTTAAAACACAATAATAATAAATTTATCATACAATTAAATAATTATACGTTTTTACTGAAACGTAGTATGAAAAATGGCACATTTGACACCCTCCCTGGCTGATGCCCTAGGTGGATAACCCGGGCCTGAATGTGGGTCGTATACATGTCATTCAATCATATATCTAGATGCAAAAATACATTTGCATAGTGTTAACAGCTATTTTAGTTGTGATTAAACTTAATAATAGTTAAACTCTTAAATTTATTGATTACATTAATATTTTTGTTTAATTTAACACCTGCGAGACAAAATTATACATTTGACTGGATACTGTATTAAGGACTGTTAGTAAAAAATAATCAGTGATTTTCTTTAGTGTTTTAATCACAAACAACATTTCTTTAAAGAGAAGATCTTTAAAGAGAACCTAGACCCTATGTCCACGCAATTTGTAAACTATCTAACGATAATATTTTACAAAGTTTAGCCATTCAATTTTAATCCCGGCGTTATGTAGTATCGTTGTAAGCAATATTTACTTTGGCACTTATAGTCCGGTTCAACAGCGGTGGCGGCTGAGGGATTAGGATGGCCGGGGAGGCCTTGCATCTTCTCACCAACCCTCGGTCGGCCGCTCCGGTCCTGGGCCATGAGTCACCACTGGGCAAGAGGTGCGATTAGTACAACTTTCGTTACTTCGCAATATATTGTCATCTAAATGCCATTTTTGATACCTTTATAAAATTACAAGAAAATCAAGCCCAAGAATGATGTTCATACGATAACGAGTATTCCAGATCCAAAATTATATTACGAGTTAAAATAGGTACAACCACAGTACTAAAATCGATCTTGCTCTTAATTTTCTTAAAATTTTATGAAGGTTTCAAAAATGGCATTTAGATGACAATATATTGTGAAGTAACGAGGATTGTACTAATCGCACCTCCTGCCCAGAGGTTGACTCGTGGCTCAGGTATGGAGCGGCCGACTGAGGGTTGGCGAGGAGAAGGGAGGCCTCCCCGGCCGTCCTGTTCCCCCAGCCGCCACCGCTGTTGAATCTGACTATAGTAATTTTAAAAATTCATCATTCAAATATAAAATTTTATTGTATTTTAATGTATTTATTAACAAAGAAAACAGCAGAATCAACACAATGTAGAATCTACTAGATTAGTTTCTCTTCTCAGTATTCAGGCAAGAAAAAAAGGACACGAAAACTGTTTTGCAGATTTCAGTTATGTTGTACTGCCAACATAGAAAAGTAACCAAGTGCAAATTTAAGGTATATTATTATAAGAAATTGAAAAACTCAAAAATTGAGAATTGTTGGACAATACGAGTTTTGATGCAGTTGCCTTCCGTAGCGACTAAATTTGAACCAGACATGACGAGTTTTGCAGCTGTTTTTTTTTTTTTTTTTTAATTGACATGACGAGTTTTGTTGCAGTCTGGGAAAAGGACATAACGAGTTTTGCAGCAGTTTCTAAGTTTTCTTCAATAATTTAAATTGGTTATAACGGCTTTTGCAGCCATGTAAATGCATTAAAATGTTCCTCTTGAATTCCTTAACAAAATGGCACCCTTATCTCATTTTTTTAATTTTTTAGACAAAACGAGTTTTGAAACTGGGCTACTCAAATTTAGTCACCATCACGTCTACGACATTTTTAACTTCATAACTTTGTTTGGAGGCCTACGATAGCACTGTAAAAGCATGTGGCATATATTACTATAAGACAGTTAATAGTTTATGCCTACTGAAGTAAGACGAGATCAAAACCGAATAAAAATAACAAGCTATATATTTAAAACACAAAGGTAAAAAACCTTTGGACAGTTCGTCTGTGATTTCTACTGGACCGATATACATGCAGGTTGTACCAAAATAAACGTTTTTGGTTCTATATTAGAAGGTTTTATTCGTATTTCAAAAATATTTACGTTAAATCGCCCAAAAATGAAAATATACTTTTCTTATGGAGATTTAACATGGGAAAAAAAACAACATTTCCAATCCTTTGGACAGTTCGTCTGAGACTTCCACTGGACCAATTTACACGCAGTTTGTACCAAATAAAACGAAAACCTTTGTATATTAGCAGACTTTATTTACTTTAACATTATCTTACTTCCTTAAATTAAAAATATCAACATTTTCAAAACTTTATACAATTTATTTATTTTACACTTAATCACTAAAATTTAGTACCTCTACGCTTACAATAATAAGAAAGGATAGTTTCTATTTATTTCACTTTTAATTATAATAATAAACAATACAAATTAAGGTTTAATTATATCAGAACCATTAAGTACTCTCACCGAATAATATGGTAATTCGTTTACGTGTGTTGGACGGAGGAAAATAAGTGCGTGCGGTTCGTTCCCATCCCTTTTACTGTACGTGAAACGGCTGGCCGGCACCCATCCAATTCGTCGACATGCCCGACGCCACCTAACCAAATTTTCACTCACGCATGAAGGCGTGAAGGCGTTCGCAGCAAGAGCGATCAGAGTGAGCTCTAGCGGCGGAACGCGAAACAAAGAACCGTTCTCTGAGTCGTTCTTCTGAGCCGTTCTGAACGAAGAACCGATCTGTAGGAATAATGGGACGATTTCAAATGTCGGTATAATGAGCGATTTTAGTGTGTAGGAATAATGGGACGGTTTAACGTGTCGACACAATGAGACGATTTCGTCTCATTGTGTCTACAACTGAAATGTCGACATAATGGGACGATCTGAAGAAATTGTCGATATAATGAGACGATTTGAACTTTTCATTTTCCCGCCACTTTGTCGACATAATGAGACGATTTCATGTGTAGGTATAATGGGACGATTTTGCGTTTGTAGGAACAATGGGAATCGACATAATGGGACCTCGCCGGCGGGTGGTGGCTCGGCGTTTGGTGTCGGTAATGTGGGGGATGAAGGAGAGATTGGAGTCCAACTTAACACCCAGGTAAGTGCAGGTTTTACGGAGGGTAAGGCGGATGTTGTTGAAAATGATGGGATCGGCTTTGGTTCGACGGAAGCGACGAGAGTGGAAATTAAAGAAGCAGAGTTGGGTTTTGGAGGCATTGAGTAGGATGCGCCAGCGGTTGCAGAAGGCAAGGTAGGAATTGAGGGTTTCGGTGGTTTTACGGATCAAGGGGCGATGCTGCATCTCTGATACCCAGAACGCCGTGTCATCGGCGAACTGGGCCAGACCGCAGGTGACCGATCGCTTGGCGTGGTCTTCGATGGAATTGGAACATTTGTCGGCCACGTTCTCTTCGACATAGTTGGCTTTGCGTTTGTGGTTTGGGGAACTCTGGGGGGGATTTCTGGCTCAGAATCTCGACGTCATTGAGCATCACTCGAGCACCCCCACTACAAGTAAGAACCACATCTCCCTTGTAGAGGCAGGTCTCAAGGTCGCCGTCGCTGGGTCAGGTCGCCGGGGTCTGTCAACTTGGTGTTGCACTGGGTCAGGTGGGGCTGCAACACAGTTTTGAGTGGTATCAGCTGCTTCAGCTTTGACTCCTCGGAGACGTGGGTTCCTCACAGCGTTAGTGAGCGAATAGGTGAAGGGGTTTGATAAGCCCGATGTCGCATGGTGACAGTGGACGGGATTACCAAGCTGTCAATGGAAGGTGTCTGCAGGTTGTGTATGCTGGGGACGTCTAGGGACCAGGGAGCGGGCGTGTTCAGTGTTTCGTCTAACAGGACACGCTTCAAGAGCTGCAGCTTCCGCTCCTTAATCTTCATTTCCACCTCGAAAAAGGTTTGTTGATGTGTCACAAATTCACTAAACTTCAAACTTAAAACTCTTTTCATAAAATCATAAAATAAATACCACAATTCTTGAATTAAAAGACTAAGACATTCAAATGTAAGGTTACTTGTTGGGTTATTCTTATTAAACTATACTACACAGTAACCCGGGTCTCGTAAAGACACAATAAACCCTAATATGGTCCAGTAAAAACCAAAACCCGGGTCATCCAAAATGGAGTGAGAGTGGGCTGCCACGGAAACAAGAAATGTAATTTATCTATTGCAGTCCTAGTGGTCATACAAAATGTATATTTTATAAATTTTTGGAATTGGTGTGAACAGTCTACTTAAGAATTAGTCAGCGATTCTTTTGATTATCAAAGTAGGTAATCAGAGAGTAATTACAAAATACAAAAGTAGGTAAGTGTATCATACAAAATTAAGGTGTATCAATTTAATCTCTGTGAATTTTTTTCACACTTGTTTGTTTGTTCTGCTAAAACTAAGCTTGTTATTCTGAGTCCATACATACCTTAAATGTTACTCCCACAATGAAGAATTGCAGAATGTTGGTTTTAATATTTCGTCGACCTTTACCCATTTTTCTTTTTAATTATTGATAATTTTTCTTGTATATTTTAAATCTTCTAATCAGACTTAAACATACAACCTTAAAACCAAAATTGCTTCTATTAATGTTCATAGAGTTTCAGAAGTAGTAATTAAGGCGTTTCTTGAAGTTGAGGCTCCCATTTAGGAGCTTACCCCCATAAATCTACACATGGATGCTCATTTTAAGTCAATTTAAACTTGTTCCTAAAAAATGTTTTCAAGTACTACCTTCTAATTTTTCTTCGAAAAAGGAATGATTCATGGAATGAACGCAAGATCCAAATTTTCCAAATCTGTTCATAAAAAACAAACTATAGTCTTTGAGACTATTTGTTATATTAAAATGTACTATTTTATTGATATTAATGGTTCTCTTAAATGTTTTTGTAGGCTTAAACTTATTCTGGAGATAAAAATTGTAAAAGCCCAATGAAAATGGTTTGTACATCAAGTGAACATTGATTCCAAACTATCAACTTTCTAAAATGTTCCTCACCTATTGACATGTTGGCTACAGTAAGCCAATAATTTTGGTAAATAATGTTGGGAAATAAGATTAATAATTTCGGCTGTTTTGTATTCACTGATGGTTTAGTATAGCCAAATTTTACATTCCACCGCTGGTTAGTGAACACATGCGTTTTTATCTTTAAGTGTTCACAACATCCCTGTTCTAATACTAGATTTTGGATAGAGCAAATTGCTTAGTAAAGATAAATCATGGGTGGGATAAGCAGGCATGCCTTTGAAATTGTAGGCTTATTTCTGTGGTATTTAGAATATGTGATAGTATTTAAGAACAACGATATACCTCCACTTTCAATGTAAACCTGCTCATCCTGTCCATAAATTAAATTATTCCTCATTTTGTAATTATGTATAAAATTTATTCATATTTTTATTAAAAAAAATTAATCTTCATAAATAAGAATTGTTAAGATGAAACTCTTTTGCCACTACCAGTCTAGAAACATACCTCTCACTTTGTCAAATTCAGCTTTACAATGCTGATAGAGTATTAAGCAGTATTGCTAAAATGCAAACAAATTGCAAAATTAATACAACCCAGTGAAAATTTCTAGTGGGTTTGGAATAATATAAAGAAATTGAACATTATATCGAGATGCATTTTATTATAAACAGTTAAGTTTTATTTTGGTATTGTAACTTTTAACTCTTAAGTGTAGAAACACCACCTTTGATGTACATGGTTTTTTAATTAGTTTAATGTGCTATTTTTCACAGAATTCTAATATTAAATAGTAGGCCTTTTTGACGTAGTTACATTTCAAATTCCCTGACTTTATTGTTGTTTATTTAAGATTACTACTTAAAATTGATTCTTGAAAAAAATTTAGGCAGATTATATTAGATTTAATCAATTTGAATGTGTTTTTGGTTGATACATTAAAACAGGAATTACAAGATAATAAGCACTACATTGAAAAAGTACTAATGTATTGAGTTTAGAAACTTTTTATTAAGCCTAGTTCCAGCTTTCGTTATGTTTTTGCTGCCTGTGAGCCTATAACTTTAATATATATTAATCTTATGTGATCCTAACTTAAATATATTTTAATCTTATGATTTTTACACTTAAAGGGTTGAAAGAGAAAATTTTTTGTTATATGTATGCTTGTGTAGCCATTATTCATTAAAATATTTACTTAATAACACTTGTCCAATCTTTTTCATATTTCAAAATATTTCTAAAAATAGATTCTTTAGATTAATTATTTTACAATCCACTTATAGTCCAGTAAATATGTCAGAAAATACGTGGTTGCTGTGCAAAAGGTCGGGTAGTTCTGATTTTTTGATATGTTGTTAGTGTTGGGGTCATTACATAAAATCCAAGTTTTCGACCTCGAGGTGCGACCGCGCGCCACGGGGCGCGCCACTTGCTACTTAAATATCGAAATTTTTACAAATCCTAAGTTTTTTTGGTCTTAATCGCTAACAAATAGCTTTACAGAAAATATTACATTATTATATGAAAGAAGGATAAATTTGTGACATTTTAAGCCCAACAACACATATGTAGCGTAAATAATGACCGAAATACATAAATTCTAAATAAACCAATTTCTCAAAGATTGATTAAATTTTTTCAATATTTCCACTATATAGTTGTTTCAAGAAAACGCTTTATAGATTTATTGTCTTTGTTATCCTATTTTCTATAGATAATTAATACGAGAACGTATGAATGAAACTAAGAGAGGAAGAATATAAAGGTAATTTGTAAGAATTTTATTTTAATAAGCCACAGAGGTTTAAAAAATGGCCAAAATATTTTTTTTGTTCAATGAATGCCCTACTTAAGATAAAACTATATAGTCTAGTCAAATTCTGGTTTAACCCGGAAGTAATTGCAAACTAATATATTTTGACCGATTTTTATGTAAAACTACCAGAGAAAAACAATGGTGAAAAGTCTACCACTCTCTAAGACGCTGCGTTCGCATGTTATGGCCAATTTTTCAAAATCGCGGCTGATGTAGTTTTATAAGTTTTTGCTGAATATCTTTTGACCTGTTAAAGACAGCTAAATTTTGTAAATTAGTGAAATTTAGAAAATAAAATGCATATTTTGATATTTAATATGTATTGGTTGTTGTATTTAATAAGGATGATATTGCATTTTAAGGATTATATTGCACACTATCTGAAGGGCTGCAATAACTTAGCCTGAATCCATTCTGTACCGTGGCATTAAATTTATGATTTAGCTGTTGTTGATCTCTTTTAACATCGAAACTTTGAAAGCCCATAGGTTGTAGCCTTGAAGGCCGATGAAAATTATATGATTCTTTATTGTGTGATTCTGCTCATCTACACGACACTACCTTTCTAACAGTAAGTGCTGATTTCTACTATACACACGAGCTGAGAAAAAAAGGAGGAAAGGAAACATGCTTGCCTATCAATATCTTTAAATTAATGTGATTATGTTTTAGGTCAGTACGTACAAGTGCTGGGTTACTCAAAATGATAATTTTGATTTTTACTACGTATGATTTTGGTCAATTGGATTATGTGAATTTTCACGGACCGGTCACTGTAGTAGTGTAGATTTTGTCCTTAGCTGAAAAATAAATATGACACAAAACAAATAATATCCTGAAAAACAACTCTTTACTCAGTAGCTTAAAAAGTGCCCTCTAAAAATAACACTTCTGGTTGGAAATGTTAAAATTAAAAATCATGCCATTAATGAAGACAAGGAAATGAATAAAGAACAGATTGAATACTGTATTTATAATACTGATAGTTTACAAATGTAGTATAAAAGAATTATTGTTATTACATATTTCTACTATGCTTCAAAAAATAAAAATGTCATCATTGACTGTATACACCAATGTGAATAGACTTCTCATCCGTATTTGTATGGTACTGACATTTGGGAAGTTAGTGTTCGCCGCTCCAAGGTGCTATTGCGTTATAACTATTCAGCTGGCTTTACAGAGCTGCAAAACACGATAACAACATAAACAGAGTCCTCAATTACAAAAATTTTATCCTTTGTTAAAAATGGAAGGTTTTGGTCCTTTGTTAGTACTGGTTAACTTACCATGTTACTTGTATTTCACGTTCACCACTGAAAATCGCTTGCGCCACCGTAAATTGGTTTCAAAATACGCATTTACTAAGATAAGTCCATTCACTTTAGTGTATAATAGCCAATGACACACTCTATAAAAAAACTATAAAATGATACCACAGCTGTAAAAACTAATACTAAAATTAAAATTCATAAAAACGTTTGCTAGTTATAAAAATCTGATTTGTATGGACAGTTTTACATAAATGTTTTAATTTTCTAAAGAGGATTGGAGTAAAAAATAAAAATAAAACAAATTAATCGGTTTTAACTACTTTAAAAATGTGTATATTAAATATTTAAATTAACTCTTGACAACCAATTCTGAAAGTACAAGGTGACCATATAAAACTTCAACACATTATTTTCTAGTATCAATGAAACAGCATTGTTGTAACCGGAGTGAATTTAAGCTAATAGCATGGTCACCAAAAAACAAAATTAAAAACTAAAATTATATTTTACTCGAAGTTAAAATACATTATTTAATTTGATAAAAAAGGAAATTCACAACTGAATATTTCTAAATGTTACAAAATAGTTAAAGTAGGTGGAGTAGAAAAAACAATGAAGAGACTTCCTTAGAAAATAAAGAGTAAAAAAAGAAACAATGCAATTAGGAATGAAAAATAAAGTTATACTAAGCTTACATATAAAAATATATCAAACACTCAACAATAATTAAAGATTATCTACTAGACCACAAAAAATACAATAAAAATCTTAAAAGCACTCAACAATTAAAAGTTATCTAATAAAAATCACTACAAAAATCTATTACAGTTATAACTCAACAACTAAAGAGGTCATCTACTTATTAAACAAATACATGAACAACATTTATCATGGTAGGCCCGAACAAAATCTAATTCTAAGGAATGTTAATTAGAGTTAAAAAAAAATCAGGGTTAAATATTTTTAGGCTGGGAATACATAATTAGGAAGTTTGAACCAAACATTTTACCCAATGGCAGAGAAAAATGACTGAGTATTTTTCCTTGTAAATCTGTTTAAGGAGGAAACAGGTTGATGGTTTTGTAGTTTCAGTTCAACATAAAAGTAAAAAAGTTTGTTCCTATTATTTTTTAGCATTTTGAGGTGCGTTGTCCCTGGAGCGACTCTTGTAATAGTAGCGGAGCGATAGTTGCTAATCATGTGGTTGTCCCTGAAGCGATTTTTATAGAGCGATTCTGGTGCATTGTTTTGCTGAACTGCAAGTTTTAAATGTACTATGAGTTTGAAGCAGAAGTAAAACAAAAAAAAATACGTTTCAGTTGAGGAAGTCGATGACGAAGACGTCATGGAAATATTATTTGTACCACAAGTTGGTACTCAAGATATATTTTTCAATTAGACAAGAAGATTATTTTAAGATACAAGGGGCCCGTGCAGCGCAATGTGCCGCATTTATCACAGTACCTGGTGATTAAACCTTGCTCCATAGTAATTTACCGAGTTACTTTGAATTAAAATTAAATTGTAGTAAAAATCAGATTACACTATATTTTTATTTTTCGATCCTCATCAATAATTCCCCAACTTCCGAATGCGATAGTGTTGAGATTTGGTGGATGTTTTTTAGGTCCAAAATATCTAGGATTTGGTGGATGTTTTTTTAGGTCCAAAATATCTAGGATTACGTGATGGTTCTTATGCCGATTTGTCTTAGAGCCTCTGCCTAAGAACTTCTATAAAATTTTGAATAAATTCACAGGTGTTGGATCTAGATAGCTCATCACACAAAAAACCCATACAGTGTGGCTGTAAAAAAACCTAAAAACATACAGTGTGGCTATAAAAAACTATAAACTCTGGCTGTTTTTCTAGTAATGTACGAGTTAGTAGTCGGCACAGTGAATAAGCCAACACCATTTCTATTTATAGAGGACTAAATCCTCTTTAACTTAACTTTCCATGGCATTACCAAATTTAAATTAAAAAATCACAAAAATTAAGAAAATCTACATCTTTGTTTATGTGGCATATTTTTATTTGATGTGGCATTTATATTTTGGTTAAATTTTCTCTTTATACACAATTTTTGAATAATTTATTGATTATTAGTGAATTTATTGTCAGGTAGGATTTTGATGGGAGATAAGAATATATTATCCGTTGATATTTTATTCTTATTAACTAATTTAGCAAAATCTAAGTTCTATATTTTGAGGAAAAGGTAAATCACACAATTTGAGACACAATAAATAACACTTGATATTTCAATAAGTAGTTCAATTAATTGCTTTGAATAATTTTTAAAAACTTCTTACCTATACTGGAGGTAAAAGACTTTTTAAATGTTGTCTCTCTTAAACAGGTGTTTCAATATGTGTAGCATTCTGCATTAAATTTGTTATGGTATCACAGTAAATATTTTATTAAATTCACACCAACAACCAACTATCCCTTTTCCTAGTTCCGAGCAGTTTGAAAACCCATGCGCAAACATTAGGTGTTCTATTTTAATTTTTAGCGAATTTTCCTATAGGGAATACGCTATTACGGTAGTAGCCATGGTAAGACCTAAGCCCGGGACCACTTTATTTTTTCATTTTGAGGTCCCTAGAAGCCAAAAACACCATCCGTTTGTTTTCATATATATATTTTGTGTGATGACAATGCTGGTTCGTGTACTCATGAAAATAGACCTGGTCTTACACCTTCATACCAAATTTCATCAATATCGGAAGTCCCCTTCAAAAGTTATCGGTACCACGGACACACACACATAAAAAGGGTACTTAGTTTATTTATAATGAAAATAAAAACAATTAATGTTATAGTAGCCCTACTCACTATCATCTTTGTTATAATATATATATATATATATATATATATATATATATATATATATATATATATATATATAACTGTATAGATAACTTTTGAAGGGGACTTCCGATTTTTATGAAATTTGGTATAAAGGTGTAAGACCAGGTCTATTTTCATGAGTTCACGAACCAGCATTGTCAGGTTATGGGAACAGGGTTTTATGGGGTTTCAAAGGGGTCAAAAATGGGTTTTTCGCATTTTTGGACCTAAATTTTTATAACTCATCAATTTTAACTAAAACCATTTAAAAGAGCTTAAAAAACGAACAATTTAGTATTTTGAATCTTTAAAATAGCTTAAACTGGTTATAGAGAAAATTCAAATCAAGTTTCCCATGTTATTAATATGGGTAAATCTTTAAAAAGTTATATATCGCTTATTTATCAACATATCTTAAAAAAAATTTTATGAACCTTTACTAGGTGGTGAGTAATTAAGATTAGATCAAAAACCCACATGGCAGCAAACCTACATGCTAAATCCCATGGTATTATCATGGAAAATAAGTGTATAATAATGGGAGCAAGAGAGATGGAGATAATTAGGTATCTATTCCTAATCAGCTGATCAGCTGTCTTCTGCATATTTGTCTAACTAGTATACGTGTTGCTCAAAATCGAGCAATTTATTTAAATACAGTACAAATGTTACTTTAGCTCTAAATCAATGACATCCGACCAATCCAATAATGTGAATATCTTCAATCGCCAATAACTACACGTATTTACAGCTGATTATTGACAGATGTTTCAAATGCTTTATTCAGTCCCAATGTTATTTAAATGGGAAATTTTGAGATTTCAATGGTGGATACCGCCTTTATTTTCAGTCCGATTCTCATCAATTTTTGGCGGAAACAACTACAGACCAAGCCCTATCCAAAGACACCAAAAACTTCAAAATCGGTTGAAAATTGTAGGAGGAGTTCTCAAGACAAAAAAACCCTTAGCGTATTAAATATGTATAGATTTGAAATGTTTATGTTTTGTTATTTGTAAACAAATCATTCCTTTTGCATGGAAGCTTTGGATATGCACTTTTATTACTGTTAAAAAATTCATTTTTTGCAATATAAATATTAATACCGGTATATCAATGATAAAAAAAAAAATAAAAAATAAAAAAAATTACTCAGAAATATAATGCCATTAAATATATTATATTTGCTTTTATTTATTTATTTATCAGGAGAGTCAGATACAATAGTTACATATTGTGTTGACTTTTTGGAGCCCTAAACAGATAGAGCCACCAGTTTATTAAAACCCATCAAATAATTCGGCAAAGAGCACTTTATTTAGGCTATAAATCTATCAATTTAATTCTAAGTTTATTAAGCTTTTAAAGATTATTAATTATATAAGATAACCACAAAGTTCTTTGATGTTGAAACAATAATTCTTTGGAAATTCGCTGAGTACGCAGGTCTGCTGCGACGGGGGTATTGTTAACTTTCGATGTTGTTTCAATACCAATCTGATAAGCAGTAAGAACCATGTCAAAAATTTCAATTTCAAAACTTGTTTTTGTACAGGAAAATGAAGTTTACCGCAGTTAAGTTACTAAACTTATTTTTGTGCCCAAATACACATAAATACAAAGTTCAAGCAAAATCTACCTTCTATATTTTGAGGAAAAGGTAAATCACCCAATTTGACACACACAATAACACTTGATATTTCAATATGTAGTTCAATTGCTTTGATTTAGCCAAATTTTAACATGTGTTGATTTATTTTACTACCAACAGCTGTTTTATTTTGCAATCCAATCTATATATTAATAGGCAAGCACGTTTCGTTTCTTCCTTTTTTCTCAGCTCGTGTGCATCATAGGAGAAATCCGCGCATACCGTTAGAAAGGTAGTGTCCTGTAGATGAGCAGAATCACATTATAATTTCTATCGGCCTCCCAGGCTACGCCCTATGGGCTTTTAAAGTTTCAATGATAATCTTATGGGAGAAGGATAATTGATTAAATCATTAGACAGCTGTTATAATAACAAATGCTAGCAATCTAGGAAGAACAGATGTTCTAGTTATCAAACATTTTTAATCTAACTGGCTCAAGATTAATTGAGTTTTTGGTCGAATTTCGACCAGTGGGCAATCCCTAGTATAAATTGTTCCCCATGTTAATCTTATGGACAAAAAATTAACTTTGAGGGCTTCCCGTGAGCTTCAGAACTAAAATATAAAAAATCTAAAACCTTATTGCAAAACTATGAACTAAGACAATTCTTTTGACACCTCAAACTTTAAAATTGGTCCAGAAATAAGGGGTGAGTAGTGTTAACAAAAAAAGGGCATCACGTATTTATGCACTTGAGTTGTCAGGTTGGCACACTCGAAAGCAGAGAAATCTGTGTGTGCCAGATCACGATGGCAAACGTGGCCCTCTAAAGGCACCGCCAAATGAATATGACATGTTTGTGTGTTGACTGTGTTTGTGCAAGCATGTGGTTGTGTTAACTAAAAATTAACTGTAATAGCACACGAGGTCTGTAGCCCTTTTCCTTACTGGTTCCTTACGAATTGATTTAAACATTATTTTAAACATTGTCTATGAGCTGACATTTTCGTACATACTGTCATCCATGCTAAGTCTTAAAATAAATCTAACAAAAAAAGATGAAAAATCTAAGAACAAATTGATCATCTGAAGGTTCCCCTGTATCACAAAATGCGCCGTTCAGGTTCAAAAATCACATTGGTCTGCTATTCACTTAAATTAAGTCTTAACCAGTTTATGGAAAAATGAAAACTTTTTTTCACAATGGCACAAGTTGACAAATTTTATTATTGACGAAGCCCTGACACCCTTCCTGAAGTCAGATTACTTTCCTTGCGAGCACCAGTTCCCCTGGCAACAGTGTTTTTGACTCTTTCACTTACAACTTGAGACTGGTCAACTGCTTCTTCTTTCAATTCAGTCTACAGTGACAGCTTTAACCTACTGTAACTCAGGATAGAAAAGGTTGATGCTGAATTCATAAGTAATCTTCAACTTAAGAACTTCTCCAGGCTTTTGAAGTTCCAACTGTGAAAAAGCTTCAATGTACACCTCTTCTCTGTCGGTTGTTGTGCCATCAGCATTTGGCATGAAGTGTTCAATGATGATTTGATTTGAAAAACTGAATAGCTTCATCCGTCCAGAACTTACCCACACAGAGCTTCCGTAGCTGTTTGCATCTTTGCCAGATAACAAGACTGACTACAAATAGATAGCTTTTCAAATGGTCCACTCAAAGGCTGGAAGGAAGCAAGCGGTACACATCTTCTATTGTCTTGGTCCACAAAACAGACCTTCACTTGTTTATCCCCTCCAGCCTAGTCCAGCACTTCTGTCCATGATTATCTTCCGCCCACTTGCAAGCGGAAAACTTTCCCAACTTATTTCTGGCTTCTCTTCTCGCCATGATTCTAATTCAGTCTTTATGACGAAAACCACTTATTTTTGACACAAACTCTGGTGCCACCACATTGACTTTGTTAATTTTAATATTACTAGAAGGTTAATGGTTATATAATCCCTACTAAAGGATGACCAAGATCGTCAACCACTTTTTGGATAGCTTGTCTGCAGGGTTATTCAAGTTGTTTATTTTTTCTTTGATGACAATTTCAGCTTTTTTAAGTTGCCCAGTATTTTTGTTATCTTCATGATGGGTTGCTTGAGGCAATTATTCATTTCCTTTTAAACTCTTTTTGAAATAAGGAGGGAGATTCCTCACTCAAAAAATCACAAATAGTATTATTCTCATCACTTTCTAGCTTTTTCAACTCTGGCAGAAGCCTATTCAATACCCATTCTTTTCGATTGGTTGTACATTCCTCATCCTCATTCCGTAGTTCTATGTCTACCACAAAAATTTAAAAACTGCCAGCCATTCTTTTGACTATCCTGACACTTAAAAGAGTTGCTTGTTCTCTGAGTGGTTACAAAACAAATCACGCAGATCAGAGTTCTTCCATAGCTCAATGGCATTAGGGTCCTCTGAAATGGAGCGCCTTAGAGCATAATCATGAACTTGACAAGGTTCTTCATCAACACATAAATATTAATACAGTTATAATAAAAAACAATAAATAGTAATAATAAATAGAGATAACAATAATAACAGCAGTGAGATTACATTAAAAGGTTGACAATAATAAGTTACGATGATAACAATAAATACACTATAATATCAAAAAATAACAGTAAAGAAATGCATGAAAGATCACAACACAATTACATTCACTATAATATAGATCTATAATTATTTAATACGATGAAGGGTTTTTTGTAATGGGAACTCCTCCTACAATTTTCAACCTTTAGATAGATAAGGCTTGTCTGTTTTCGCAAAAAATAATGAGAATCAAAAAATGAGGGCACTATCTTAAATTTAAAAGTGATATTTTACCATTACAATATAATTATTGGGATTGGGTTGAGCATTCAACATCTGTTAATGCACAGCTGTGAATAAGTGTAGTTCTTGGTGAATTAATCACCATTTGATAAGTCAGAGAACTAAACGCAATAAATTTAGCAATGACATGTCATAGTTCAAATGAAATTGCTCAATTTCAAGCAATAAGTACACTAGTTAATATAAAAGCCGCTTCTAGAAGCTTTTAATCTTCATGGTAGTTCCATATTCTTTGAAGGAATTAAGAAAAAATGTGAAAAATTTACACCAATCGCTCCGCGACTGCGACTGAGACTGCCCTCAGACCAGATTCGCTACAGTCGCCAGCGATAGTCGCTAGCCGCACCAGTCGCAGTCGCGTCAAGGACAACAGTCCCATTTGAAACAACGTTACCGGTGCTGGAGCGACTATCGCTCAGCGATTATTGCTAGAATCGCTTCAGGGACAACGGGCCTTTACACAGTAGATTCCACTAATCTGACATCAGTCTACGGTGGTGCCGGGCAAGTGAAAATGCCGGGATAATGGAAGAAATTAGTATAACATACCAAAGCTGATTTTACTCCCTTCATTTACATAAACTAAAAATCAATGGACTACTTGGCGGCGGGACTGATGATAATGTGCTGATTATAGAGGCTCTATTGTGGTTATGGGACAAACAAAAATTAAAAGCTAATAACTAGTAAAAAAATTGTTAGCTCTTGCTTCCACAAACTGCATCAATATGTAAAACAGATAAAATAATGTTTTTCCAAGAATCAAATTAGGAACTAATGTTGTGGACTGAATTTTTTCAGAAACAGTTAATTTTACTCTGTTTTGCAGAAACTGAATTTAAGTATTATTGTAAATTTTAACAACCAAAGGCAAAATTGGAGTGGAAACCCTATTTCCCGTTTCACTACAGCTGTGATTTCTTGGTAACCACCTCAAACAAATCTGCGATGAAAAAGTCCCTTCTTCCATGTGTCTGGCAGCATTGTCGATCCAACTGACATTTACACAACTAGTTCGACAATTTAAATTTTGATCTGGCTGGAACATTGAAGCAATTTTGCCATGTTAATCCTTGTTCATTTATGCAGCCTTGGACACAAATCACATGGCAAGTCGAAACATTTTGAAATGCCGATTTTTCAAGACAAGTATAGAAATGTGTACAACCGGGCGCACTGTCTTGTGACTACTCACTACAGGATGTCCAGAGGGTTTGGCTGGCCGGTGACCTCGAAGATGGTGGCAGCAAGGCGACGGGAGTGCTCCAGCACACACGAGGACGTGGCCAGCCCAAGGTGGATGCAGTACAGCTCGTAGCAGCGCACCTTGCTAGCCACTGACTTGGGGAAACAGACTTCTGTAAGCTTCCTGCAACACGGTCACAAAACTAAGCTTAACTTGACAGTCTTGAATTCACTTGTATAAAGGGTTTACCTACATTTTAGATTGACACAAATACAGTACACTCTTGTTCATCGGACTCGGCAACATTGGAACCCTGCTTCATTGGAACTGAAAATCTGATTATTATTTTTTCTTACGAAATAAATAATTTTTCCGTTTTAGCGCCTTCAATTTCCATTCATTCTATTGGCAGAACAGGGAAGTATCACATTTTGCATCAAACGTCATCAGGCGTTTTCCGTAATCTGTACCCATCGATGTGATTTACGTGGAGTATTCGCACAAAAATAGAAAGAGAAAGGGGCAGGAAGTGAACATCCGGTTCAACCGCTTCCCAAACTGTCATTCAGTCTGTCTCGCGTCGCAACTGCACCTTTGTTACGTGAAAGTCAGTTGACTGCTGGAATATGAGAATAAAGATTTTGGATCTTTATTTCCTGCGTTGTTATTATTCCTATCTATTCATTGTTACCATGTTCAAAGTTTGAGTGCCTTATTTTCATAAAACCTCTTGTGTTACCTTAAAAACAAGAGTGAATACAATCACGATAGTTCACCGTACGGGCAGAAATGATGACTCAAGACGGACTCCGCTTCATTGGAATTTTTTGACATCCGAACCGGCCGTCCGCCACATTAGTTCCAATGAACGAGAGTGTACTGTATAACACTTTAATCGCGCGATCATTACAAGCTGGTTTGCAAACTCATTTCAGACCCTGGCTAATAACAGGGACTTATTTAAGTATCTGCCGCTTGTAGGCAGAGAAGTTTGCCGTCCCCCTCCCCCTCTTGTCAGCGTGCTCGCTGCTTTCACTGAGAATACACCAATACATTATATGTCAGCTGATTTTGTAGAAAAGTAATCGGCAATTGTATGTTGCATCAATAAATCTAATAACATTTTGAGCCCTTTTTTACAGATGTTTTTGTTGGGCTGCTTTCACACATGATTATGATTTGGATACCTACATAGAATTCAACATTGTTGTATATTTCATCAATAGTTTTATCCAAGGGAAGTCATAATGGCATACTGCGGTGCAAAAACGGTACACAAAAACATCCGTATAAAGGGCTCCTCTAATAACGCTTGTCATTAAACACTTTAATAAGTAAGTTAGATCCACCAGATATGATTTGCCAAGTTTTCTTTGAAATTAAACAAATATTTTTTATTTACAAAACGGATTTATTTACCTACAAAAAACTAAATTAATCAAAACAAAAAAGTGAGTACTTTTACTTGAAAGAATACAATACAATTTTTGAGTTAAGGTAGAAATTAGTTGATACTTGTCTCGGTGATTTTAACTTAGCAAATGAATCAATAAACTGAAAGTTAAGTCCATGAATTTCAGCAGTTCTTTAATATTCAAGACTGCTAGCTAGAACATGTCTTCTTCAGAAGATCGGCTTCTCAATAATTTTTAACCTTGTGTAAGGCAAGAAAACGATCTTTCTGCTGAGCACTTTGATGTGGATGGGCATTCAGGTGGTGCCAGTAGGCCTAGTGGTGAACAAAGTAAGGGAAGGTCTTTACTTTGTTCGCCACAATGCAGCGGCAGCCAGTGTACGCGAGCCGCAACACGTGTTGCCAGACCCATAGGGCATCACGGAAATCTCAGTACAGCTGTGTACTAAATACATTATTAACTTTTGACTTTAATGCGTTCTGAAATAATTTATTACATGATCAAAGTATTTATTTCAAATAGTTGTTTGCCTTTTTCAGAACTATTTGGTACACATTTAATTTACCACATTCTGATTATTTATCTCCTAAATCTTGCTGCCCTAGGCGCAAGCCTAGTCCCCCTCCCTGGCTGGTAATGGACTTGTGCATAGTTTATGTAAATTTGTGTCACTTGAAAGGGGTGTGTGTTGTATATTTAAAAACTGATGACTAATGAGTGACTTGTACAGAAAGATTTGAAAAATGGCATCCTACTGTATCAAAACTTGGGTATGTCATTTATGTTTACCAATGAATTTATAACTGTCAAGGTATGTAACCATTTTATTGATTAAATCAATCCACAAGGCAATAAATGAATATATAAATTAAGAAAAATGAGCTTTTTTCATTGTAAATGAAAATTAATGCATACGTTAAAATGAACATACTTTTCCCAAAGCATATAATCCATCCCAATCTAACGCTATGTGCTATGTACGCGAAGCACAGGAAGAGAACAAATCTGCCTAGCCGACTACACCAATATTACATATAAATTGAAAGGCTGCTCTTTTTTAATACAGTATTCTAGGATGTGATTACCAACATAGTGGGTTGAAACTAGATTTGTGGTCATATTAAACTGTATGTTCAATACAGATATTCAAAATAAAAAATATATATTATTTCACACTAAATATGTAATATATTTATTGTATACCAATGTTTTTTTAAGAAAAGTAATCCTCAGTGTGTGATGATGAGTCTGCTTGTAATATACCGATGTGAACTCGATTCCCTAATTTTTTTATCCCCTTTCAAACTAAATGACAAGGCTAACAGAGGGACATAACCAAATCCCCGACCCCAGCCCATCCCTCCTTTCACAATCTCCGTCATTCACAAACTTATGCATGGTCAAATTAGACTTTATCAGCTGCATGATCTGCATTTTGGTGTGATGAGTTCAATTTTGTCAATTTTTGGAAATGAACAAAGAGCAAGAGCATTCTCTATTAAATATTCAAATAAAAATAAAGCTGTTAAACATCGTGAAATTTTACCTATAAAAATCCCCACACATGATACCCGGAACAGGTAATGTTTTGACAGCAGTTGTTGGACACACTTTTGGTTTGACTGGCGATCCCTAGAAAAACACAAAAGATTAAAATCTCAACAATATGAAGGTGTAGAAAAATACAACAAATTAATATTTTACTTCAATCAATCCTGTTGAAACTTCCGTTGGATGCATTTCGGCCTAGGCCATCATCAGTAAAAAATATTTTATTTTATATTAATATTGCAAGCTCAATCCGTTGCTACAACACATTAAACAACAAATTAAGTTATCATATGTTTTGTTCAAACAAGTTGTTTATAAAATAAGTGTTTTTGCGTTAAGTGTTTTACACAATGATTAAATCTACTTCCAGAGATATTGAATAGTTTCTGTTTTTTTGTTTGTTGTCTCCACTGAGCATTAAATACTGTAGTTGACCTACAAATCCAGGATCTTTTGATGAGTTAAGGCAACTTAAATCATTCATTGCAAATTATTAAAAAGTTAGTACCAGGGGAACCGAGCTTAAGCTTGGTAAAATTATTACTTTCGTTTCTCATACAAAGCTCGTTCGCTCCGCTCACTCGCCCTCTTCCTTTTTAAGATGAGCTCATTCACTACGCTCACTCGCCAGGCCGAAGGGTGCTGCACTTTGGTATAATTTTCCTAAACCACAGATTATTGATGTAACACATTGGTTTATATCTACAGTTACAAGCTGATTTTTGTTCAATTTCAAAATCTCCATAAGGATAACATGGAAACTTTGAAGGGCTCTAGGACAAAACGGGATTTTCCCAGACACAGAACCAGCGTCAATCCATTCCTGTTGGCCAAACCCCCCATAATCATCAAAAAAGAATCCTTGGAGAGAAAAAAGATTTATCCCATGCAAACATTGCTTGTTTTAGAGTATAAACACCAGCCAACTTATCATATTTCACAAAATATATGGTAATGTACCCATTTATCACTTGAAAAAATAAATCTTTAAAAAGTTTTAAATCAACTTGCATAGTTTATGGGATCAAATACTTTATCAAATTCTGTATCTTGAAGTACAATATTCACAATAAGGTATAGCTTCTCCAGACTTGAGAATATAAAACTATCAGCCTCTTAATAGGATTCTTGTAGGTTATAGAATTATTTAAAAGGTCTATGAAAAATTATATTAGAGAAAATCAAATTGATTACATTTTAGTTGTTACATTGGTTTCTACAGTTTGAATTCAGTTTTTCATTTAATAATATTGAAACAAAGGATATTTAAATGGTATTGTAACAAAATTAATGAAACCGTTGTTAAAATTTGTTACCTAGCAAAAACATCTGGAATTTGTTGGCAAAAACCTTGGGTGTTTTATATGTAATAATAAGGTATTACAGCGACGATGATCTAAAATGAATACTTACCGTGTTATCTTCAAACCACAGGTAATATGCGTAATTGAAAGTCGTGTCTTTCCACATGACTGCCAAGTGGCCATCTTGGAGATGCGTGCGGCTAAACTCCACCATAGACCATATCTGATGGAACTAATATCATTAGATATGATAACGTATGGACCATGTCAAGCACAATTACTTACAAACATTAAGGATGTGCCTGGCAGTTCTCAACCTGAGTTCGCAAACCCTAATGGTTTGTAGAAGCTGCTGAAGGATTTGCAAAAAAAAAAAAATTGTAACTTCAAAAACAAAATGATATAAAAACAGAAACAAACTCAACGCTTCCCCGGCAGAAGACTACACCTAGCTTCTTTTGATCAAAAAATTAAGAGTGTCACAGACTGGCATGTTAGGGTTTGATATACAATTAATTGATGGATAGGAAGAATAAATTAAAAATTTATACCGTATAACGTAGTAATTTGGTTTGATGATGTTATCAAACCAATATTTAACCAATGTTTACGATATTGTTAATGTTATCAAAGCCTCTTTCGTTGTGCCATAACGGGATTTCTGTTCTATGTAAAACGACTAACTTGACATATATTGCATTTCATAAGGTTTGATTTTCAAGGTATTTAAACAGGGTATTCAAAAGATGTAACATACCTTTTTCTTTGTGAGTGTTACGGTCTCCTCAGAAGAGAAATCTAGACTTGGTGCAGTCAGTCGATGATTTGTACGGTCAATGTACATAAAGTGAACTAGGCCAGGAAATTCTTCCAAGTACTTGTTGATTGTTAATGAAGTCCTTTTAAGCATTATTAAGGAAAAAGTGAAGTAGGTAGCTAGAATTTATGTCAACGTAAAAAAGTCAAAATATTTTTAGAAACCATAAAAAATGTAAAATAAAAATATAATAGTAAAATAATAGCCTAATAATAAATAGGACATATTACAGTTATCAGTAGAATAATTTAATTTGTTACAATATAGCATTTGTTTCTCATCATTTGTCAATAGTTCAAATATAATACTGTTGTATTTAAAGTTTCAATATAATTTTTATATATGTTATGTGAATATTTGCAAAAATCACAAAAAATGAACCATAATTTATTTTTGTAGTTAAAAGTCTTCTTGCATCAAGTGACGCGATATTTGTTAGCTGTTAAAATATAGAGCACCTCATGATTTATCTTATTACTGTAGAGCCTCGATAATTTGCATTTCTCTAATTCTCTCATCTTTAATTAGAATCTTTCTTCCGGTCCCAAGCCCATATAACATATAGTAAAAATATTTGTTAGTTTGAATTTTTGAATAGTTTAAAATAGTTCATCAATCCCTTGATGCGCCAATTATCCACGTTTCACTGTCCTTTTCTTATATTAGCTTGCTTCAGAGTTTCAATAATGACATGTAATGGTCTTATCCTTACCTTATAATTATATAGTTTATTTCAGGGAACAGAAGATAACATAACCAAAACCCAGTATTTTTCAAAATATTAATTTTCAGTTTAGGTTTCTTTGTAGAATTGAATGTAACTGGCAATCCATCTGCCCCAATCTGTTCGTATCTTAATAGGAAAGCTCCAGTCATGTTTGATATTGCTGAGTACACAAACACAAGTAAAGTAGTATTACACAGTAGCATAAACATGTTTACAATTACTTTCATCCCATGTTCTGTAAACTTATTTGTACTTTCAGATTTTTTACTTGCATCTTTAACCCACATATTTATTTCAAAATTTTAACAGACTTTACCAATCGTCTGTATTTGTGTCTTTCACCACTACAGTAAAATTTTAGTGTTTAAAACTACACCTTTTGGGAGGTAAGGAAACTCCTCCCATTAAGGAAACCACACCGGCCTAACTAACCCTACCGCTCCCACCACCACTGCTGGGGTGGCAAAAGCTTAGCTTAGTGCGTGACACGAATGTGGTTGGATATGTGAGTATGTGTCTTGTGACAGTTTGACCAGCTTGGAGGTTTCAGGTGGTTTGTTCAAAAGTTTTTTCTTTCTTCTTATTGTTGTTTTTTACTGCTCTAATTTTCACTAAATGTGTGTCAAATGAAGTAAATAATGTTTGTTTTGATCAAGTTTGGATTTCTTGCTTCGTGCTATGTTTCATATTTGTTTTATGTAATTTTTGTTCTTTGAAACAAATTAATTATCACACTCCTCAAGCAAATATTAAGAGTTAAGAAAAAGTGGAGGTTAGGTATTTAAATTTTTTTTGGAGTGTAAAACTGGAGGAGTTTTCTTATCTTCCGAAACCTAATTAAAATGAAAATTCTTCTTTATTGAGGTGAACATTAGGACCACATGGTCCTTTCTTTCTGATAACTTCTAAAATGTTTGAGACTAAAAATCATTTATCACAGGAGTATGGGGAGTTGGCCTGCTGAGTGGTCAATTGGCCGTCTGCTCCAATTTCTCACCCTTGCCTTTCCTTCAATATCCCACCCTTCGAGGAATTTGTGCAAAATGCCAATTGAAGGCAGACGTGCTTAGAGGTTTGGTTGGAGTGTCCTTGTCCATCAGTAACAACAACCTTCCCGTTTGTGCATCTAAAGGATATGAGCCAAGAGTGAAGTTGCGGATCGCCTTGACGCGCAGGAAGGCCGTGAAGTCGGTGAGTGCGGCACGCACCTGGTGTGTGACCAGCTCGGCCGCGTCCTCGCCGCGCGTCAGCCCTGCGCGGTCGAGACACGTCGCGCACAACAGCGCCCTCAGCAGCTGGTGGAGACCCGTGGACAACCCGTCCAGCCCCAGCGACGACTCCCGCTCACGCACCACCTCCTGCAACTTCCTGCACCACGCATGATAAATGATAAATATCATATATACTTATTTAATATGCTAAGGTTTTTTGTATTGAGAACTCCTCCTACAATTTTCAACTGATATTCAAGTTATTGGTGTCGTTGGATAGGGCTTGGTCTGTAGTTGTTTCCATCAAAAGTTGATGAAATTCGGACATAAAATAAGGGTGCTATACACAAATTAAATTTGAAATTTTCCTTTTAGAATAACATTAGGTTTGGTTTGAACATTTTAAACATCTGTTAATGTACAGCTGTAAATAAGTGTACTGGTAGCTTTTTGTGATTACTTATATTCACAATATTGGATTGGTCGGTTGTCGTTGTTTTAGAACTAAATATTACTTTTGTATTGTATTGAAATAAAATGTTCGATTTCGAGCAACAAGTAGACTAGTAGAAATAAAGAGGAGAGATATCTTTATGTATTTTGTTATATTGTTCTGTTAAAATATCATGGTAACAAAGTTTATTGTAACGTATTCACCTACAGAAACTTGATTGTTTATTAGTAACATTAGGTAATAGGAGCCAGCCCTGGTCTCAATTCGTTGGGATTTTAAGGGGGGTTCTAATGTAATGAAGTTAAACTGATCTATTATTCAACTTTCACTTTCAATCACTGATAATTTTTTTTACTCACTTTTTCAACTGATCCCATTTAGAATGAAGCTGTTTCGTGATGGTTTCAACAGTCGGAGTGTTTTGATTTTTATTCTTCTTTAAGGCATCAAATATTTTCTTCATGCTCGCTTCAAGAATTTCAAGAACTTTACGGATCCCTTCTTCACCATTTTCAGTCATTTGAATATTTTGAATCAAGACGAGAGCTGAAAAAGCATCATGCAGACCAGTACACAATGCTTCATGACTCGTCTGCAAAAAAAGAGTTGTTTGAGCTAACTTTGATTGGATTGCTATACACGGTTTTTAAGAGCTCATAACAAGAAAACTAGCTTTAACTTCACTTTGACGGGAATAGATTTTAGGAAATGCATTAAGGCAAATTATGGCAATATCTGTTTACTTTTATGTACTCATAAAAATGTTCTGTGACAGTTAAAAAGAATTCTTGGTAAATTTTCCATAACTATGTAACACTGTAGCACTACACTGTGCATAGTACGTTAATACAGGACTAAATTTTGTTTCCTTGGTAAAACACTGCTATCTTTTTGAATCATGATTTTGTACCTCATTTTTAAGAATCATCTAAGATCCAAACTACTTTTTAAAAGTAATCTGTATAAGTTATGCAAATATTGAGACCACAGATGCAAGAATTCTTTTTTGTTAGGCTATATAAAAATATAACATCGGTCTTGATTCTCTAGAGATTTATTGAATCCGGGTAATCCAGAGTCTAAACAAAAATAAGAATAAGTTAAATAAGTAAAGCCCAAGAATAAACATTCACCTGGTAGAGAAGCAGAAGTGAGACCCCATCGGAGAGCGAGGACATGTGAACCAAGTGGGGACTGAAGTTGCCACTGCCAGAGAGGATCACCAGTTCACTGCTGACCGAGTCTTGGTCTGCAGGCACAACAGTTTGGAGGAAAACAGGTCGATTCAAGATTGTTGCAATAAATAGTATATTGTCTTTAGAAAAAGCACAAAAATAGGTGCCAAAAAATAAAAAGCCAAAATGTGTTTGTGGTTGTTGTCAAACTATTTACAGTAGACTCCCTATAAACAGGCCACCTTTAAACCGGTCTCCGCTTCCACCGGCCTCCCATATCACAAAAACAACATCTTTTTAATTGGCCAATTTTTATCTCATCATTACTTTAACCGGCCTTGATTTTCAAGAAACGTCGGTTTTTTATCTATCATTCCATTCAACATTATATCATATTGAAGTTCTCTCAAACCAATTACATCCTGGACGGAAGTGAATGCCACCGGAAGTAAATGCGTTTGGACCAGCAATCCAGTAGACCACAATAAAGAACTATTATTAGTTTAGTTTAGTCGTGGATCTCTTGGATGTAGGAGGTTAGCTATAAATTATACCGGGTGTCCACAAAAGAAGTAAATAACTTTGTTTTCAAAATACAGTGAAGTTTTACTAATTTATAAAGAGTGATACACACCATTAGAAAGATAAAAACTTTAAGTTTTTTCCTGTATATTACAAGTGTTCAATATGAGAACCACGGCTTGCTCTGGAGAGATACTGGTAATCCTAAAGTATAATTCTGACCAAACCTGAGCATCAGACGTCGCTAATAGTCTTCCGGAGCTCTTCCTTTTTCTCGAGCAAACACTCGTTTTGAATTTTCGATGCCAACCGTATATTTCTTTCTATTTTGAGGGGTTTTACGATAATTTTTTCGAAAATGACGTTGCACATTTGCAGCAGATAGAGTCCTTTCAAATTCCAACACACAGAAAGACTTTTCAGGAAGCGTATTAACCATTTTCCTCCAAATCACTAAACAGCTACTTTTGCGGCATTGTTGGCATTATTGACAACAGTCAGCTTTGTGGAAAAAAACTTGAGGTGTTTTCCGAACTACTGATACCAACCGCAGCGATGTCGGATACGCAGTTCTTGTCAAATTTACGTACAAAGTTGTTAACTTCTTTTGTGGACACCCGGTATAAAATAATATTTTAGAGATGTTTTTCAAGTCATAATTGCATTTAGGCTGTATGTAGGTATGTTGGCGTTTTAAAAAGTACATCGATTTAACCGGCCTATCCATTATCAGGACGCGGTCTGGTCCTGAGGTGGCTGATTAAGCGCCACTTTATTTATTAAGCGCGTCTACTGTATAAAAAAAACCCACTTATGCAGGTTCAAAATTTTACAACAAAATTCCTAATGAGATACGATCTGCAAAAAGCCAACCGGATTTAAGAAAAAACTGAAAAAATTTCTCGTCAGCAAGGCCTTATATTCTTTAGAAGAATTTTCATTAAATTAGTTAATTACCTTATCGTTGTGTTTTATTAACATGTAAAAGAGTTTTGTATTTATTTATAAGTTATTTAGAAATAAGAACAGCCTTGACACCATTCTTGTATACTGAAATGTATGTATAATGAATAAAGAAGGTTTGAGTTTGAGTTTTGAGTTTGTATTTGTTAGGTCTAGATAATCTACTTCTATAGTGAACTGCATGAAAATGGAAATTGGAACAGATGTGTTCTCCCTCACCCTATCTGGCATGCAATTTATACCTTATCCGCAATGTTGTCATTTAATTTATAGTTACAGCTAATCCAAATTAATTGCGACCGGACCCTTTTTGGTTTAGCAAATTCTCTGGTTAAGCGGATTCTAAGTATATTATAATTAACAGATTGTAATGTGTAAATTACTTAACTAATCGTATCATTAAGTTTATAGGATAAGGATATTTGGTTGATTTTGGTTATTTAATAAAGTTTTTTAAATTTACAAACAGGGTGTATTTAGGCAATAAAAGAAAATTCCCTATATGTGCAATCGAAATCATCTTTCAAACTATAAACAACAATTCTCATCACTGTAATTCTATGAGAAAAGTCAATAATAATAATAATAATGTTTATTTCTCCACAAGTAATACAAATATTACAAAGAAAAACTTAAATTATATTGTACTTCTAAACAAAACCTTGCAGAAAAATAATTCACACCCTTGAGAAGAGCTAGTCTTCTGTCTTAGGGCGGGAGTCCCAGTTGAAATTATTTAAGTAATAGTAAATAAAAAAATTCACCAGCAAATTGTTATTCTAACTTGACATTATGGTTTAACAAATTATATAACTATATACATAAGATATACATACAAAAATATTTTAAATTTACATTTAGAAAAAAAAAAAAAAATACTAACAAAGTAAGAGAAAAAAGACTGATAGATGTATATGACTTGTAATTTGAAATTTGAGAGATGATAACAAAACAAAATCATAAAAAACATACAATGAATCAAGAAAGGTATACATAGAAATCTTCAATCTCATCATTATTTTTAGTTAAAAGCCACATTTTTAATGCTTTTTTGAGTGCATTACATATTTTTTAAGGTTTGTCTTGTGGGATAATTATGAATATTATCAATTGTTGGACCTGCGTTACCACTTGAATTAAAGAAAGCAACCAATACTTTGAAAATGTATAAATATCTTAATGGGAGAATATTATGACTGACAAACAACGGAAATGAATGGGCATTAAAACTAGCATTAGACATCAATCTAATAAATTTCTTTTGTAAAACTATAATAGATTTTAAATTTGAGACATAAGTACTAGGATTAACAGAGAAAGGGCTGCCGGTACTCACTGCTGGAGCTGCTGACACTTCCCCTGGCGGGGCTGGAGGGGGGGCTGTAGAACTCATCACTGGAGTTGCCATCCTGGTCACTCTCGGGCTCGGGGACGGTGGGATGCGGCCGGCGGAGACCTTCGTTGAGGATGTTGAGGAACAATATGTCAGAAGCTCCCAGGTCCTCCGCATCTCGGCTGCACAAAAGGAGTCATCTTAAAAAATTGGTTCACTATTGTACAGATTTGGAATGTGAGTTTTGGTATCCATTACACTAATAACTTCACTGCACAATAGTGCTTCACTGTGGTAAGTTATTTGGAGGAATATACACTTTTTTATACGGAGTGAATACCGCTGGTAAGAACTCTTAAGACATTTCAGCAATATTTCTGGGATGTCTTCAACAAATTCCAAGAAAGGAGCAAAAGCATTGTCTACAAACTTCAGTAGCTTAGCTACTTTATCGTGGTTTGAACGTTTGAACTGACATACAGAAGGAATGTAAATTTAAACACAGCCTATTCGAACCGTCTGTGTACTTTCACGTTTCATTTTAATGTACGGTACCATATTTTTAATGAATAATACAGGGTTACATGGTCTTCATACGTGAGATGGGCGGTTTTTAATGAAACAATTCTCAGCCAATTTTAAAACAAATGCATGTTTAATAATACAAAATAAAAGCACATTATTTGCCATCATTCTATTTAACACAGTTCATTACCTGCCATTATAGTTATTTTTGTAATATAATCATCAAGGAGATGTTTTATAATTTTGAATGGTACTCCACAGAAAAAAGACACACACTGATAAGTCGAGAGACGTGGAAACAAAGGAACATTTCCAAAACCTAATAATCTGTCCAAGAAATTTGAAAACTTTTTTCTGTGCTCAAGTGCTGAATTAAGGGTCTAATTAAGAGCTAATGTTAAGAGCTCCCACACCATGAAACATGAACAAGTTGAAGAATGCAATTATTCAAGAAATTGTTGTCATCCTTGTAGAGATGTTATTGAGGTGTTGGGAGGAGATTCGATTCCTGCATTTGAAATGATGAACATCTCTTTGATGACATTATTTAAAAAAATTAACTGAAATGGTAGGTTTTTTTTGTTACCTATTAATGGTAAATAATGTGCTTTGATTTTGTATAAATAAACATGCATTAGTTTTAAAATTGGGGGAGTATTATTTCATAAAAAACCGCCCATCTCCCGTGTGTTACCCTACATTTCGTTCTACATTACACATATTAAACAAATTTAATCAAGTTGGAAATACCTTCAAGGCATATTTTAAGCCAAGTATGAATGAAAGAAGAGAGTAAGATGATTGTATGTTGTATGCCATGAATAGCTTTGTTAATTATAAGCAATTTATTAACTTTGTTATTGACATTTTTCAGGATTGTTAACTAATAATCCTAATGAACTTATGCAGATGGGTCCAGTTTTAAAAATTCCAAAACCTCTCAATCTTTCTTGGGATTGAACCAGCAGCCTTCGGATCAATAGGCAAGCTCCATAACCATTCAGACATCTCATTTAGGCTACTGTTTGATACTTTCATAGAATCAATACAACATTAGATATTCTTTGACATCATCAACTACGGTAATCAAGTTAGCATATGTTATGGTTTAAAACACAAATTTCTCTCCAACCCTACCTGGAATACAAAGAGAGCAGTTTGTTCTCGACGAATATGAGTGCATGACATCTTGTGTGGTCCACTGCAGATTTCATCTTGTTGGCCGCTTCTCGCAGGGTCTTGATGACCGTCGTGTTGAGCTCTGGGTTGACGGTGAGCTGTTCCACCGCCTCCACTAGACAGGCTTGATCACTGTCCGCCAGCGAGTGCCACGTGTCCAGCAGGTGCGACAACTGCTCGCTGCGGCCGCTCCCGTGCTTCAACCTGGACAACAGTTCCAAAGTAGAAAACATAGTTTTTATAATTTGTGTCAAAATTTGTATTTTTATTTGGACCCAATATTGTTTGATAATGACCCTTTCATCAAATTAATTTTGGAACCCATCCATTATTATGACTGCTTGAAGTACGACATTTTAAGATGAACGTTTAAAGTCACTTCTTACAAATGTACTTAAAATAGAAGTAGGCTAGAGAAAGTTTGGCTCAGTTAAATTTTAACGGGATGCTTTTTAACCAGAGCAACATATTAACGAAAATATATATTAATCTTGTAGAGAAACAACTAAATTCGTTAAGACTTTAAGATTGTTAAATATTTTGGCCAGTTCAAAAATTACATTGGTTGGCTATTATAAAATAAGTATAATACTTTTTAACAAAATGTCACAGCTGCCTTTGTTTTACTATGTAGCAAAACACCCACCCTAAAGTAGAACAGGCAGCGTTGTGACATAGTCGTAGAAAGACTGCTATCACAGAAAGCTCGGCTTTTCAGAAAGATCGACTGCTTCAGAAAGAATGCCCATGTCAGAGAGAACGGCCATAAAAGGAACGTTGGCCACGGTAGAGTGACTCTTCACTGTAGCATAATTTCTCTGAGATTTTGGTACCAACTTATATAATCAATTTAAAAATTGTGGTAATGTATGATTATTTGCTGATTCTAACCTTCAGAAAACTTTTACAAATTTTGTATGCCATTATAGAAAAATAAAGTGTTCTGCTTTGGAGCCTCCCACCGTTGATGACGCTGGGCTATATATATAATTATGTACAGACATTACACAAGATGAAACCATTTGACTACTTACTCCGTGACATCAGGGCCACACAAATGTTGGACAAGGCAAATGCACACGCTCAACATTCGCTTCAACCAAGAAATTTCTTCATAACCAATGTGAACAAACAGATACCCCATGTACTGAAATCAACCACAAAGATTTTATTTAGAACAATTGAATGATGTTTATTTGAACTCTTATTAAGTGATAGTGACTAGTGTATTGACTAATTTTAAAATTAAACTTGGCAAATTAAAATAGCTTTAAATATTACTCTGCCCACTACATATTGGCTGTTGATACCTTAAGTGACCAAGAAAGTAAACTGCCAAACCAATATATATAATTTTGTAAACAATTTAGTAATGGTCTAATTAACAGTTTCCAAGACTATAGTATGACTTCTTAAGCCTTATGCTAATAAAAGATTATACGGTACGAGGTAGGCCAGACCATGAGCTCTGATGACTTCAGTTAGCTGCTACTTCTTCAATAGTAAAATCCAGCTGATTTTAATTTCAGAATGAATCGCTGTGCCACAAGCACCAGTCAAGCGGAAAGGTCTCGCGTGATGTCACAGATAGTTACTCGACTCAATGTAGGCAAAAGCCTACATTGATAACTGGCCTGCATACTTCCTGCTTCCACTCATCATATACTAAATGCTTTTGCATAGGACTGACAGCTGAAAATTGGATGCATAATAGAGTCAACCATCCAAATCCCTGAACGGCAAATATTGCAAAATGGGAAACATGGCACAAGTGTCTTAAAATACAAAGAAATGTGAGCTATTTTATTACTCTCTTTTTATTGAAGCCAATAGACTATTTGGAAGTATTCTTTGTTGAAAACCAATCAATGAATTGTTTAGTGGTTATAATTCCCCGTCAAAACATTATAAAACACCTCTGGTGTAAAAAACACACAAAATAATAAAAATATTTTTATAATTTTTAAAAATTATTTAAAGAAGATTATTTGAGCAATTTGATTACCCAATCCACCCCCATTCCCAGTTAGTACAGATAATCAACTCTATTGTAGTCAGATGACTAAAAATATATACACACCACGACGTCCCACTTCCTATATTAAGTTATTCCACAAAAATGAAATGCATGAAAATAGGGCGAGGGAAATTGTAACACCTGTGTCCTTCCTAACCCCTTCTCGCCATGCATTGTTATAATTTTTGGTTGTGTTTACTATGTGTATACAACAATACACCGAATGGAGATTTTGCTACAATGAATTAATTGTCATCAGACGATTAACTTTTTAGCTTTTTGCTGAATAAAAAAACCATGATACTTACTTCATCAAAAACTATATTTGTCCCATCGAAACATTGAATTGATGTGTATGAATTTCCAAACTGGGATGTCATAATTTGTTGAGACGTAACAATTGGTGAGAATAGTTGAATTAATATATTATTACTGATACTCCATTGATCATTCTGAAAATAAATAACAGCAATTAGGCAACACAAAATATTTATCATAATTAAAACTACTTTTTAACAGTATAAAAGCATAGATTAAACATACTTGGGGAGTATGTTTAATCTATGAAAAAAGAATATTTTATACTTTTAAAGGTATAAAATACTTTTTCATCGTTTTTCAAGTAAAATGACTTTTTACTATATGACTCAACTCTCTTAGCCTAAAAACAGCCCTGTTCTGTGTATAACTATGTATACAAATAAAATTAGGTGACTTTGAATGGGCCAATATGAGACCTTTATCTGCTTCAAATCCACAAAAAGTAATTTTTTTTGTAAAGGTTGAAAAATTGAAAACGTTTAGTCACAAAAAGAACTGATAATTTGAAGAGAATAATATGAAAAATATGAATAGACCCTACATAAAAATCTCAATAAAGCCTACTTAAGTTTCAACCCTTATTTTATGTCTGTTTATGATTCTATTAAAATGTTTCTGTACTAAATGTACCTTACTAATAGTTTCTTGTGTACATGATTTACATTTTTCGGACTGCCAATTCATGCTCCATCTTTCTTATAATTAGTTTCTTGATGCAAAGTAATGATTTTTTAACTTATTATATTCTCACTAGCTCACTAGGAAATTCACGTTACACTGTACACACTTTTATTTTTGAAAAAATATAAAATTCTAAGAATGAAGGATAACAAATAAATAGTAATTCCATCACTGATAAGCAGAAAAAGGTTCCATTCAAATGGATTAATACCGGTAATAAAAACTTTAAAATGCTTTTACTTTTAACTTATTTTCTTTATAAAAAATTAAATAGGTAGAATAAAAAATTATCTACATTTAAAACTACAAAAGGGCCCAGAAGTTATATTTTTTTAAATATAATTTTCATAAAAATTAAACAATAAATTTTAAATGCAATGGTTTCTATGGAGAAAAAATATAAAAAAATTCTACTGGAAATTACTACTTTTAGACCAAATTTAAAGAACAGCAGCAATTTTTCATGTAGCTTATTAAACAATTTTTATTATAGGCTATCATACCATATTTAAGGCCCCGCACAGGATGACAATGAATACAAAATACTACACACGTAATATTTGGGGCCATGCACTGAACACGGAAGACGATGAATACAAGATACTCCAGATGTAATATTTGGGGCCCAGCACAGAACACGGAAGACGATGAATACAAGATATTCCACATGTATTATTTGGGGCCCCGCACAGAACACGAAAGAAGATGAATACAAGATACTCCAGATGTAATATTTGGGGCCCAGCACAGAACATGGAAGACGATGAATACAAGATATTCCACATGTATTATTTTGGGCCCCGCACAGAACATGGTTGCCGATATATACAAAATACTTCATACGCCTTATTTGGGGCCCAGCACGGAACAAGGAAGACGATGAATACAAGATACTCCACACGTAATATTTGGGGCCCTGCACAGAACACGGACGACGATGAATACTTTAAGATATTCCACATGTATTATTTGGGGCCCCACACAGAACATGGAAGACAGTGAATACAAGATATTCCACATGTATTATTTGGAGCCCCACACAGAACATGGAAGAAGATGAATACAAGATACTCCAGATGTAATATTTGGGGCCCCACACAGAACATGGAAGACAATGAATACAAGATATTCCACATGTATTATTTGGAGCCCCACACAGAACACGGAAGAAGATGAATACAAGATACTCTGTACGTCATATTGGGGGCCTGCACAGGACATGGATGATGATCCACCAATGAAAACAATCAAGCTACAGTGAAGGTGAATCCAAAACTCGTAAATTAGAGTAACATTGATGATTTGACATTAAGATTAGCCTACAATAAATAGATTGTGTTGTAGACTTCAAATTTAAAGTGACTGGAAGTAGGCTGTCCCAATCGATCCTAATCCTTTGTTGACAAACACAAACCCAAGTAGCGCTGGCGCTTGGTTAGGTCTCGGGATATTCTCATAATTTTGACCACTGCCTAAATTGTCAATTCAACCAATAATCGTACAATAAAAAATGATGGCTTATACTTTTCGTGTTGATTAGACAATTTAAAAAAAAAATTGAATCATAGTTTTATGATGTTTAACTTAATAACCAAGAAAAAATGGATAAGACAAAGAGGATTCACAACTGGCCAGTTGGACTTCCCGAGGATCCCCCGAGGTTCGTATGGCCTTCCAGTGCCAAACCGGTCGGCCGCACTACATTAGGGGGTGTTTTGTCAACAAAGGATTAGGATGGGCCAGGATTGCCTGTCTCCAGTATCTTTAACTTTGATATCCGCTACGGAATACACATGGGCCCTAACTTAGGTTTAGATTTATAGGTAGGCCTACAGTTTAACTTACAGTACCTACTTTTAATAGCACATTCTGGAGCTAGCCTAAATTTTATTTATGTAAATAACTATAAAATTATAAACTAATTCTCATGAGGGACCAAAATTTAGAACCTTCAGAAATACCGGACACCAGGTATTCAAGAAGTACCGGCAAGGCATTGTCTATAGTTAATTTCATAAGTACCGGTAGATTAATAAAACGAGGAACATAGTTTTGGATTGTAAAATTCTGTTTTGATACACGTTCATTGTTTCCTACCACCTCTATAAGACATCAAATTAAGTTAGGAGTCAGATAGAATCATTGTATCAGTTGATGTATACTGTATATCAAATTAATGGTTTCAATTATTAGAAAATGTAACTTAATTAGTCCATCAAAAAAAATACGGTAGCAATATACTGTAATCACAAAGTCAAAATGTTACGGTAACCTTTGATAAGTTAATATAGTAATGATAAAAATGGATAACAAGTATCACAATATTACCGTATATTTAAAACAAACTTCCTTTGCTAATGTGAGTTACCTTTCAGTAGGACTCTTTTGTTGGATTAAATATTATTTCTGGACTCTCTTACTGTTATCAGGGCTGAACTTCCATATACACCCAGTGGAACTACATACAGTAATGAATAACTTATTACCAATTGATATAGGCCTATCGATTAAGTAAAGCAGAAGGTATATGGGTCAAAATCACAAAATGCTATAATTTTAAGTCACCCAAATATTAAAAGAAATATATTAATGACTACAATATGTATGTTAAAAACTTAGACAATGAACAAAAAGAGATTACTTTTTATACAATTAATTAACATATATTATGTTATTATACTATTACATTTATGTTCATAGTTATTTTTTTAAATATCACTTTTTGGTTCAATTTACCATTCAGGATATGATTCGATGTTATTTATTTATGTCCTATAAATAGTTTATTGATTGTACTTAACCGACATTTGTCCATGCATTTTTGTAAAATGTTTATGACAATATAGTATATTTCGTCACTAGTCCGGAAAGTGGTCGTTATCGGTGCAAGATCGAGTTTCGAATTCGATCGAGCATACAGATTGATCGAGTTACGAACAGTACTTTTCATCATACCAACCTTTAATAAATTTACAGTTTGGACATAAATTAATACATTTTAACCTATATACCCCCTCTTACTGTTATTTGTTTATCTTGTATTTGAACTATTTACAACTAAACAATCAGCTGTTTGACATTTAGGCCTATATATTGGAGTCAACGAGGTTTAAGTTAGGGTCAAGTGGGGTAAGTGTACCCCCCAAATCACATAGTACCACTTTGACTGCAGATTAAAAAACACATGTCAGTGATATAAACATAAAATTTTGTGTGATTATTCTTTGGAATGTTTTGTATATGTATTATTTTTATTTTGTTAAAAATGTTAATTTTGTATTTTTTAGAATTTTTTTTGTAAAGTGATGTTTGGGGCGTACACTTGCCTTTCAATCTGGGGTAAGTGTACACCCCCCTTAATGTAGCTTTGCATTGCATATATGTTGATGTTGGGGCAAGTGGATTATAGAGGAGAAAATAAGCTTTCTTTTGATTTTTTATTTATCAAAATATCTCAAACGGTCCAGGAGTTATGAACTTTTTCGTGAATCTCCGCACGGTAAAACGGAAAACTCAGTTTTTTAAGAAATTGTAAAGTAAATGAAAACTTAGAGATAACACTATTTCAGTGAATTGACAATTAATAGGTCTTAAAGAGCAGAAAATGAGCTTTATTTTGTTTTTTTGTCCATCAAAATATCTTGAAAAATACAATAGTTTGGAAGTTTATTGGAAACCTCCGCTTGGTGAAGTAACTTTAAACCTAAGTGCCGCTTAAAAAATAAAAAAATTACTAAAAATTCAAATAGGGCTTATATTAAGATAATTATTTTAAAATTAATTGGTGATCTGACTCATTTTTTAAAGGGAAATTAAAAAATTATGTTTTTATTGCCCTAAAAAGTCAATTTTGGGGGTGTACACTTGCCCCATTGGTAAAAGTACACTTGCCCCAACAGCGATGTAACAATGGGTAAGTGTACGCCCCCCTCCAAGTCCTCCAAAATGACATTGTAGGGCAATAAAAATATTATTTTTGAATTCCTCTTTAAAAAATTAGTCAGATCACCAATTTTAAAATAATTATCTTATTATTTGAATTTTTGGTAATTTTTTAAATTTTCCGAGCGGCACTTGCATTTAACTTAGAGTAGAAACGTAAGATGTTTTTAAACTCATCAAAACACACAGTAGGCCCTAATAATAACCAGACAATTTTTTAGTGATTATAATTTGAAAGAGCATAGTTTGAAATACCTTTGTCTAAGTTTTGAATTTTTTTTTTAATAATAAACCAATTTTTTATTAGCTGGGAGTCCACTTGCCCCGGGCGTCCACTTACCCCACTTGACCCTACTGTAGAATAGCACCGCTAGTGGTGTCAAACATTGGAAGTTTTTTTCCGGCCTAGTCCCGAAAACCACTGTTTCGAGGTCTAGTCCTGAAAACGTGGTAAACTTTGTTTACCAACACGTTTATCCAACCCACTGGAAATCAACTAGTTTCGATCACAGCTGACCGTTCTGAAAACACCGTTTATCGCAATGGTATGATAAAAAACGATTTATCAAATCAAATCAAATTATTTTATTTAGCCGCTAAACAAAAAGTTTATCTATCTACGGTCTCCAGGAGTGGATTGCGTAAATGAATGACTTTGTTTACACGTTTAAAAAATTTTATAATTAGGGCCTACATTTGAGCATAGGCCTATGAACAAGGTTGTGATTAAGTTACATTGTAAAATTAGATGATTTTTAAATAAATAAGAAAAATTATTTTGGTTTCATAGAAAATTTTACTTGTGTCACCAGAATTTACCCACTGAAAACAATATTTCTGCAAAAAATAAGAATAGCCTATAAGTTAGTAATTAATATCATGGGTAACTTTATATTTTTAGGCTTCATGCATAATTGTTCGATTTATTTTGGCAAATTTTTAAAAATGCTTTAAGTATATGTCTAAGAATCCTTTACTAAGCCTATGAATACATAATTGTTACACCTAACCTTATCGGTCTCCTGAAGTAAACCTTGGTTCTTTGCAAGCTTCCTGAAATGTTTTGAAAATTCTTTATCATATTTAGAAAATAAGATGTCATTCAAATGATCAAACACTAGAATACACCGCATTTTATTGACTCATTTAACACAAATTACATAACAAACAAAACTCTTTAAGCTGGAAACCTCCAGCAGATTCAGATTGCAGACGCAAAGTCGCAAGCTCGCAAAGCGGAACAAAACATAACAAATTGAAAGTCAAAACCCAATCAGCTGGACATATTCGAAAATGTTTCGTTCCAGTTCAGTTCTGATATACTACCGTAAAGGACTTAATCGTAGTGAAATCCATTTACGGACATTACATATTAGGCAAAATTTTCATTCCATTCCAGTTATTTTCTACTGAGAATGCTTTTTCCTCTACAGACCCAAGGTCTGTAAAGGAAGAAGCATAACTTCTTCTCAGGTCAGCCGAATAGATTTTTTTTTGTGTTCCGGAAATGAAGCGTCTAAACTAAAACGGATGTCAAGTTACGTTTTAATATTTACCATTACACAGCTGATTGAGAAAGAGAATGAAGCAGTCTAGCCATGGGTACGATATTTACCTAAACGACACCATATTTTTTTTTTTTTGTTTTACCACGCTGGACGGAGGAAAAAATAGCTCTTACCCGCACACAAAAGTGCGGGCCCTCTACACCACTTTACTCAAGTGGCGAGCAGGGGCCTCCAGCCTCTTTATGACATCAGACAGCAGTGACGTCAAGGTCCCGCCTCAGGGCGGCTTGGGGTATGCGACTGTAGTCTCTCGCTACCCAAGGGCATACCTGCTAAAATAACCCCCGACGCGTGCTGTCACCACATCCATTGCAATCGACCCGAGCGTCTGCTCATTGCGACATTGCAATGTGTGGCCTCTGTCCCTTTCGGGATTCTTCAGTTGGTGATCAACCTCTTGCTGTCCTCGGTTCTGGGGTCACTCCAGACACCCGTCTCTCCTCTTCTGGCGCAGGATGGACAGAACAAATTCAGCCACAGCGTTCCAGCTGTCGCTGCCCTGCAGCATCTTCTCCACGATATTGTCCGGGGTCAGATGACCGCCAACTGAGTCGGCGAGGGCAGTCCGTTCTTCATCAAAGTGACGGCACACAAATAAAGTGTGGTGCGCGTCGTCTCCGTCGTGTCCGCAGTACCTGCACCTGGGCGAGTCGACCTTGCCCATTCGGTGAAGGTACAGACGGAAGTAGCCATGGCCTGTCAGGAACTGGGTGAGGAAAAAGTTTACCTCCCCGTGGTTGCGGCAAACCCACGGCTCCAGGTTCCTGATAAGACGCCATGTCCACCTTCCAGTAGTGTCTTCATCCCATCGACGCTGCCAGATGGCCATTGTTTGGCCACGAGCCAGCTCGGCAGCCTCCTCGCGAGCCATCTCAGGTGCACGCCTAAAGATGGCCTTCTTCTCTTGTGCCAGCAGGTCAATGGGAATGGCTCCCGCGATGACCAGCACGGCTGCTTGCGAGACTGTTCGGTACGAGGACGCGACCCTGAGCGCGCCGCGTCTCTGCACCGCCAGCATGCGAGTCCGGTATTTCTTCACTTTCGTCGCATCTGCCCAGATCTCTGCTCCGTAGAGCATGATGGCCTGAGCCGTCGACAGCAACAACCTCCGTTTCGACTGGCTCGGTCCTCCGACGTTGGCCATCAGCCTTCCAAGGCAGGACGTCACTTCGGCTGATTTGTCACACATTCCCCTGATGTGGTCCCAGTAGGTGAGCTTGTTGTCCAGCACCACCCCCAGGTACCTGGCCGTCCTCTGCGTCTCGATCACTTCGGCACCCACCCGCATCGGGATGATCGTGGGGATCCGCTTCCTCGTCAGCATGACTATCTCCGTTTTGGTGATAGCCAGCTGAAGGCCGTGATCGCTCATCCAGCCCTCCACCAAGCGCATGACCTGATTCAGCCTCATTTGGGCCAACTCCACGCTTCGTTCGGTGATGACCGCTGCTACATCGTCAGCGTATCCCATCTTCATATGGAGCAAACTGTCGTACGAGACATTCCAGAGATCCGGCCCCAGCACCGAGCCCTGGGCCGCCCCAGAGGTGATGGTTCTGTTCACAAAACCACGGTCCGTCTCGTACATCAGCCGCCGGTCCCTTAGGTAGTCTCTCACCATGGCGAGGAGGTACCCAGGTATCCTAAATGTTCTTTCCAGTGCGTCCAAGATGTCGCACCACCGTGCCGAGTTGAACGCGTTTTTCACATCAAGCGTAACCAGCAGCACAATGGGGCGGGCCGCGTGGCACGCCTGATTTGCTTGTGTCACCGAATCAACAACTTCCGAAATGGCACTGAGTGTCGAGTGGCCCTCCCTGAACCCGTGTTGTCGGACCGAGAGGTCCCCTGCCGCTCGTACTGCCTCGCCGATTCTCGGTTTCAACAGTCTCTCCATCAGTTTTCCCGCCGTGTCCAACATACACAGAGGGCGGTAAGATGATGGAGCATCCGGTGGGCCTCTTTTCTTGCTCAGCAGAACGAGCCTGGCCTGTTTCCAGCGGGATGCGAACACCCCCGCTTTCAAGCACACATTGTACATGTTCAGAAGGAGCTGAGGGCAGCATTTGACCACCAATTTCAGCACCTCTGACGGTACGTTGTCTGGGCCCGGGGCCTTCTTGTTCTTCATGGAGCTGACTGCTCTCTCCAGCTCCTGCCGTGTGAACAGTGGGATCTCTTCGACGTTCACGCGCAGAGGGGCGTCGTCTCTGACCTCATGATCCGGGAAGAGTCCGTCCACAATCATCCGCATCATCTCAGCCTCCATCTGCACATATCCGGATCCCTGCGCGAGTTTCTTCATGACCAGCTTGTACCCCTGTCCCCAGGGGTCGCTGTTCACGTCCTCGCACAGTGCGCTCCAGCAACGCGCCTTGCTCTGTCTGATTGCTTTGACTAGCTCTCTTTTCGCCGCTCTGTACTGGGCCGACCTCTCCGCCGCTTCGGGTCTGTCCCGGGATCGCTGGGCTCGCCGCCTGAGTCTCAGGCAGTTTCGCCGCAGCTCGGCAATGTTATCGGTCCACCAGTACATTGGGCGCTTTCCCATACGTGCCTTCTTGCGGGGCATCGACGCGTCGCAAGCACGATGAATGAGGCGTGATGTGGCTTCCACCAACGCCTCTGCGTCTGCCCTGCTTGGCTGGTTCTCTGCTGTCTGAGAGATGTCCCCCGCATTGCTGAGCAAGACCTCTGTCAGCCTCCGCTCATCCAATCTCGCCAGGTTCCAGCCCAGCGGGCGCTGGTTATTGCTGCGTTGTCCTTGCCTTCTCTCTGTCAGCTCGAAGGTGATATATTCGTGATCACTTCCTGAGTAATCACCCATCACCCTCCAGCCAACGATTCGGGAAGCCAGGCCTTCCGAAGCCAGAGTTACATCGGGGATCGACTCCCCGAATCCTGGCCTCCGGTAGGTCGGCGTGTCGCCCTCGTTCATTGTCAGCAGCCCCAGCCTGGATGCCATCTCCAACAGCAACCTTCCGCTAGTGTCTGTGTGTGGCATCCCCCATTCTCTTGCTCTGGCGTTGAAGTCACCGGCAATGAGACATGGACCATGGATTGTCTGAATTGCGTCCTCCATGGCCTCGAGCTTCTCAGTGAATCGTGGAATGCTGTCATTCGGGGAAAAATAACAGCTCACGAACGTGACTCCGTTGCTTGTGATCCAGGCGAAGTTTTCGCCGTTTCCACTTCTTTCGATGGAGACCGCGCGCGAGTCGGGTACCCACAACGCTGCCCATCCTGTGCGGTCAGGGAACCATAGTGGACCTTTAGCCCTGTGGGGTTCGCTCACGAAGACAAGAGCTGTCCCTGTCTCGCGAACAATTTGGGCCACCAGGGAGCTTGCCGCGATACTCCCATTTAGGTTTCCCTGGATGATCCTCAGCGTCCACGCCTATCGATCTTCTTTGAGGCCAAGAGGTCTCTGAAGGTCCGACATGTACCGGAGCCTTGGACATGGTCCGACGGTCGCCCATCGGTTGCCTTCTTGCAGGTGTCACACGAGGGTGCCTGGTCACAAGTGCTCGACTTGTGCCCAGTACCACCACACTTCCAACACGCTTCACTGCGGTCTGGACCTTGGCACTCCCTTCGAGTGTGGCCATACTCCAAACAGCGGAAGCAGCGTGAGATCTCTACTCGAGTTCTCACTCGGCAGACAACCCACCCGACTTTTACCTTGCCCTTTTTCAAAAGCTTCTGGCCGTTGGAGGCATCGAGGTCAACAACCGCCAGCCTCTGCTCTCGGGCATTGGGTTTGGTCAGGAAGACTTTGAAGTCTCCCATTCCTTCCCCCATCTCCCGCTTCAGGGCAGCACTCACCTCGTCCTGCGTGGAGGATGAATCAAGATCCAAGATCTCCACACGCAAACGGGGGGCAATGCTCTTGAGCTTGTCTCCGGCTTCGAGTGCCGTCTTCACCGAATCAGCGAACTGGGCCTGCCTACGGACAGATCCCAGCTCGATGAGCACACTACCGTCGTTGGTCCTGCGGAGTCGACGAACCTCCACACCCGACTGCTCAGGCTCGACGTCCCTCCGCAGTTTCCCAACCACGTCAGCGTAGGATGGGAACCGCCAGGGGTTCAGGCGCCACCTTCGAACTTTCGGCCCTGGTGTCCGGGGACTTGAACGGGGCCGGCGGAGACGCATTGATGACCGCAATAGCCACCTGCGCCTTGTCACTTCCCGTGTCGTCGTTCTTTTTGACCCCAACGGAAGCCGGAGGGGTCCTCTTCAATCTTGTGCTCCGGTTGAAGGGCGAAAAATCTTCCTTAAAACCGGAGCTCAAAACGTTGTCGACATCATCATTCGCCTGTTGGTGTGCCATCGTCATGCTTCGATTCAATTTTCCATTTTTTGTTTTTTCGGGTCCCCGGTCCATGAGAGTGTTGCCAATCGCTCCCAAGTGTCGTCCACGGTCCGAGACCAACAAATGTCAGTCAAACCTCCTCGGACACCCATCACCCACCTAGCGCAGTCGCAGGATCAGGAATATGCCCATGGCTCTTGAGACTGCTTCAGACAATTTTGATGCACTGCTTTCAGCGTGGCGGGGGTGCTTACTTGCAGTGGCCACCTCCTGAGGCCAATTCGACCTCAGAAGCTCCACTAGTTTTGGCTCGGAGTTCACAAAAATGGCATGTCCCCACTAAGCGCCACCCAAGCACCCCGACCAGAGTGCAAGGGAGGGGGCTCAATCCCAGGTGTGTGGATGAGCTTGGAACAGGGCCATTTGCCATGGCGGGCCATGGCGTTCCCGGGTCCCTGAACCGCCTTCGTGTTTTTCAAAGACAGCCACTTCCCTACCTCTTTTTCACAAGCCTCCACTAGATTGCCCTTTTTTTGCTTTTTTGTGTTTTTTGTGTTTTTTTTGTGTTTTTTTGTGTTTTTTTTTTTTTTTTTTTGCTCTTGAAGGGGCAGGAGGCACTTTCTTCAAGGGGTGAGACAGAGGAAAAGAAGAGAGGGAAATGACACCATGCAAGGCTCGCGAGGGGCCCATGGTGGGTCGAAAAAAGAAGAGGTAGTCAAGAATTGACCAGAAAAGAAAAAAGATGGTGAACTAAGACCTGAAAGATGAGAAGAAAGGCCTTAGCTCTGGAAGAACTGTGAGAAAGAGTCTCACAGCTTATTACTCCATATTACTCTATTTTAAATTTGGATTATTAGTTGATAACAAACCATTAGGTAATGACAAATAACAAATTATCAATCAAGGTAAATCTAAAACCATAAATTCTACCCTATTTTGCTTTGAAATTCCTTAATTTAGTAATTAATTGTTGAGACAAAAAATTCCCAACGCAAACGATAACGATTGTTGTTTGCTGTTTTGTTGGCAACACTTGCCGGTAGGCGACATCCACGGATGTCGCAGAAAGTGACACCATTGCTCTTATGGGATGCGGCTCACCTGGCCCTGGCCTACAGTCAACTTGTCTACAGACCTTGTCAGAGATTCTGCTCTTTAGGCTGTGTTTGTTGTTAATGCAGACGAAATGGACTGATAGAGAAAAATAGAGAAAAAAAGTTATGCTGATATCACAAAAAAGTGATGTTTAACGGTGTAGGTTAGGTCTTATAGTTATAGTAGTAATGGTTCACAATAAAGTACAGTTAATATTGTATTGTAACAACTGGAACTTTAATATATCAACTTCTTACATTTTACATATTTTTCTATCATCTTGAATTAATTTTGTCTACAATTTTAAATCTTTAAACATGAACGCGTTCCAGAGTGCTTCTCCCTTGAGGTAGGCCTAGGACAGCTAAAAATATCAATTCATTTCGTTTTAGCGTATATTTTTATTTTATTTGAGTTTCTTTACGTCAATTATTAACTTTAATATTTAATTATTTGTATTAAAAATAAGGTAAATATATAATGATAATTTATTAAAATAAATTAACACCTTCTTCCATCGAAGTTGCTTACACAAAGGTTGCTAATACAAATATTGTTAAATACTGAAATAAATAAATAAACTGCTAAAACATCTCTTAAATTTACACATATTTCAATTTTCTTCCAAACACTGTGTGTATAAATGGTTCCTTAATATTGCAATAGACAATTTCACTGTGGTTGTAAACATGCAATTTAGCAGACGCACAGGTAATAGCCTATGGTCTGCTGCTGATTTCCTGGGCCCCAAGTAGCCTATTCTATTATTACAATTCTACTTATAGTACTTAAACTTTACTTATACTACAAGTAAACAAAAATTACAACTTTTAACACCTATTTTTCAACAATGAAATAAGTAGGCCTAACTGAACCACAACTAAAACAAGTAAAAATTTTTCTACATCCAGTGTCGCTCCATTGTCCACGAAGTGGCATAGAGCCTGTCACATTGCCTAACGGGGTTAGGACAATATACTAGATTAGGTGTAAGGCAAGGTTTAAGGGTGGGTTTTAGTAATGACATGTGGTTTTCTTCATAACCAATTGATTTTGTTTGTATAAACATCGCTGACCATAAAAGTGACGGAATGGTACCTACATAGTTAGATGGTTAGGTTAGATTATTATAATATAGGTAGTACATTCTTATCTCAATTTCGTAGTTGATTCGATTGTTTTCATTGAGCAATTTTAATTTTAATCGCAATGTATCGAAAATTCCAAACACTGATAGTAACAATGAAGTAGGATAACGAAGTTTCGCAGTTGGGTCAAGGCAATATGGCTTTCGCAAATCAAGGTCAACCAAATTGGTATTATAATTGATTTTCGAAACGAATGTATCGATATAATGGATGCAGGAGAGTCAGTCATAGGCTGCTTTGCTCAGGGATATATTTCCGAATAGGCGGACTAGGCGTGCGCCTAGGGCGGCAAATTTTAGGGGGCGGCAAAATTTGGGGAAGAAATCATTTAAAAAAATGGACTTATAGTCTTTAAATGTAATTTAAAAGTATGTTGCATTCCTTATTTAGTAATTAAAAAATGTTTAGCAAATAATTCTGAGAACGACAATTCGGCTATTTAAAATACTTTCATTAAGAATAAAATTATTCAAGAGCATGGTCTACGTGAGCCCGAATGCCGCCTCGCGGCCGCGGCCATAGCGCTAGGCGAGTTTTATGGATGCAATGGTTTACGGGAATCATGTTTTAAAATTAAATCATTAAAATAAAGATCGACTCTTAACTTTTTCTAAAAGTAGAAAGAAGGATCTCGTGTTCTCTGGTTTTAGAATATTTAAATAAAATTTCAAATTTCTGTTATAACTGTCTAAAATCAACTGTTTTTCTCGATGCAAATGCAAGGGTTTTTTAGAATCCTGTTATCTTCTGCTAAATGAAGCCTATAGCTATAGCTAAGGTGTCCATTAAAGAAGAATTACGGTGCTAAATTTCCTTTGTTACACTTTGTTAATCTCACTTTGGTAGTTTCATTGAAACGAATGAAAAACTCCAGTTAAAAATCTAAAAAAAATAGTGATTTTAGATTATATTTATCGCTGAAATTAGAAATTTGATTAAAAAAATTCTAAAACCAGAGAAGACGAGATCCTTCTTTATACTTTTAGAAAAAGTTAAGAGTCAATCTCTATGGTAATTAGTTAATTTTAAAACACGATTCCCGTAAACCTCTGCAGCCATCAAACTCGCCTAGCGCTACGGCCGCGAGGCGGCATTCGGTAACGTCGCGTCGTTCGGGCTCAGGTAGACCGGAGCCTTAAAAACTAAAAGTAAATCATTTATTCACTACACTGCTGTACTGAGTTTTCCGTGCCACCCGTTTCCTATTGGTCTGGCGAACGTAATGTCGCGTCGTTGCTCGCTGCACAGGAAAAGGAAACAAAATCGTTTCCTTTTTCTGTGCTCGTGGTCGCGGGCGTGGGCTTTCGCTCTACCTTCCCGTGTTTACCTCGTACGCCGTACGCCACTTTCCTATGCTTACTTCGTTGGCAATGGCAGCGTCAGGCGCCAATGCCAATGCCAATGTATACATTGTGGTGTGTAGTAGGTAGCCTATACTTCAATTGTGTTTTATACCAACTTGTAATGCACAATTGTGAGTTAAAGTGTTTAATTTAAATGGTTGTCTCCAAGTATGAATTTACAGTAATACTTAATGGACTTAACTACAATTATTGATTCATTTGCTAGATTGAAATCAATGAGAAAAGTGTGAAGTAACTCCAACTAAACCACATTTCATAGTATTATTTTAAGTGAAAGTACTTACTTTTTCGTTTTTATTCATTTAGTTTTTTGTAAATAAAACCGTTTTGTAAATACAAGTATTTTATTTTTCAATGACATCTTGACACTTCTTTCCAGTGTATTGTATGTTCAATAACAATAGTTAAGAGTTAAGAGCCCTTGTATATGGACGTTTTCATGTACCATTTTCGCGCTGTAAAATGCGATTATGACTTCTGATTGGTTACAACAATGTTGCGCATTCCAGCATGTATCCAACGAGACTAACTTTTTTTATGAAAACGGCGCAACAAATACACTCTTAAAAAATGCTCAAAATGTAGCATGTTTGTTGATGCATTTCAGAATGCAATTACTTATTACTTTTCTACAAAATCAGCTGACACGGCATGTGAGGTCGGGGAGTGCACTGACAAGTTTGGGGAGGGGGGGGGGGCGGAAAACTTCGCTGCCTAGAGGCGGCAAATTCTTAAATACGTCCCTGGCTTTGCTGACCTATCTAAATCATTTGATTGTGTTGATGCAGACATATTGCCTAGGAAACTGACGAGTCTGGGGATCAGTGGCCTAGTAATAAACTGGGTTAAATCATACATGGGGAACAGAACTCAAGTCACAGAAATTTTTCACAAAACAACTACCTAATAGAATAACTTCAGTAAGATCCACCGAAAAGCTAATTATAGCAGGAGTGCCACAAGAACCGATACTTGGGCCCATGTTATTTCTTGTTTCCCATAAAGGACGTCACAGAAAAAACATCAGTAGAAAATTTTTTCATTTTCGCCGATGATACAACCCTGATCACCAAAAATAGAAACTTGGATACCGTACCCTAGAACAAGAAACATTTTTCAAAATAAATAAACTGGCCTAGTTCTTCAAAGAAAACCGACTGAAATTGAACCCAGACAAAATCAACTATCTATGTATTCAAACAGACAATAGCGGCTCTTAAAATTCAACAGAGTACCAAGTCTTCAGATTGGTGATACAAAGTTGAGTCAGGCCAAATCAGCAAGCTTTCTGGGAGTGGTGTTGGACGATGGTTTGAGCTGAAGTGAGCAGTTGGTGAAGATCAAAGATAAGATGGCAAAGGGGACTGAGAAGTCTCAGGACTTTGGAGAATCTGAGCCTGTTGAAGGGTGTGTTTACCACTGCTTACTCGAGTCGCACATCTCTTAATCCATTGCGCTCTGGGGTGCTTCTGAGACAAATCTCAAACAAATTTTCACTTGTGAAAAGAAATCTTTAAGAGCAATGCTCAAACTCCATCCAAGGGAATTTTATCTCATTGGGGATTTCAACAGTTCCTAGTCTTTATATTTTTGAAATTTCAGTAGGTATATGTTAAAACTAGGTTCTTCCTGAGTATGTCAATTTAACACATCAATACAACACTAGATTTAAGAATAATTTTTCAGAGCAGCACAATCCTAAATTGTTTGAAGAAAACCACAATACATTGGCAGGAAAATTTTTCAATCATTACAAAATAATATACAGACAATAGATAAGATAGTCAAATTTAAGAGTGAGCGATATAGTGTTTCCTCATCCAAAACAGGTTTTACAGTTTGGATGATTTTTTTCACCCACAGAGCCAATAGGTAAACCCAACCTCACCTTAGGCCTAACCCTACCCTTCCCCTGAGAAGGAGAAGAGGATGACGCTCCCAAAACTCACGAGTCTATGGGAGAGCAAAGTACGAAATACGAAGTAAGAACTACAGTATTGGGGTGTACAGTTTCTTATAGAGCCTATACTGCTGTTGAGTGATAATATTGATCGAGATATTGGTTAAATTTAAATAGATCAATACTGTAATCTATTGTATCAAGTTGAAATAAATATCAAATCATTGTTAGCCTAATTGGTATATCGTATACAATAAAAATAAAATAAAAAATTAAGCTTAAAAAAATTTATTCTAATCTAGGTCTAACTATAACTTAAAGTAATCTCTATTAATATGAAGAACCAACCTATGCCCAGGAGAGTTTAAAAGTGAGAATAGACCACATTTCAATAGGATATTAAATAGACACTTATGTGTTCAGCCCAAGGTGTTACAGTTTATGGTTCATGCAGAACCGGTTTCGTGTCAATTATGACACATCTTCAGCTGCATTTCTTTTTCCAGTTAAAACATAAGACCATCTTGTGGTTGTCAAAAGGTTTAAAAAATTTCTTCATGAGCCCATTATATGGTTGTCAAATAATTTAAAATATATACACAAAAACATAAAAATAAATAATCATAAGCACATACACTACATTGATGGAGGACTAGACATGATCACAGTTAAAAAGTTGTAGGCCTACTCAACAAAGAGTCCCGGTGACTTGAAGGGCTCAGAGAATTAACGGCCCAGCGAACCCAGCTATGAGTCACAATGCGGCCCACCACCCTCCATCGATTGAAGTTGGCTAGCTGCGCACTCGCACTTACCTCGTCAGTTGGCTGGGTGATAATCCTCCCCGGGAAGTGTGTGATTGCCATGATCTCAAGCACGTCCCTGGGATTGTGAACTAGATCATCCATAAAGATCATCCTCGTAATTAGACAAATTTGTATATATGAGGTTGAAACTGTGCTTCGGATCCTGTAGGTTCCAAGATACCATTGGCTGTTGGGCTATTAAATAAAAGTTCTATCTAAGGAGAACATCGGCCTTACCCAACATTGGTAATCATGAGTCCGCTCGAGATTAGCTAATCTAACAATATGTTACCTTTATTATCATTTCTACTGCAGCCCCTCACCGTGTTGTGCGAGTTGGTGTCACAACCCATCAAGAGGTCGGTGCCAGAACTGATTACATGCTCGACCAGCTTCTGGACTTCTCCCTGCGGGGGTTATGTGTTGTCTATTGGCATGTAGAGTGATGCCAACAGCAGATGTCTCCCAGATAACTGACACCTAGTCCTAACCGTGGTGATGTCGCTGGAACAAAATTCCAAAACTGGCTCGCATTTGATCTCATTCCAGGCCCAAATGCAGGTTTTGGGGTTATTAAAATGAGCCAAATGGTCCACCCTCTAGGGGCCCCTGAATTCCTAAAATCATGTTGTTCTTGACCCAGGGTTCTTGGATCAGTGAAAAGTCGACCATCCCATTGGCTAGGGTCTCACAGAGTACCGGTGTAGGGGCCTGTCTGTGCTGGATGTTCGCCTGGAGGATCCAGATCATCAAGAGGAGCTCTAAAGAGAACCCTGAGCTGCAGCCTATTCAGACCCTGGAAAATCCTTCAGCCTTGGTCAGTTTTTTGGCAGAAGCGACGTCCACCGTAAGAACGAGAATCAGGCTGTCCTCCTCTCTCTTATGGCTGATGACACGCCATTCTACTGTTGAGACACCGGGGTTTTGCCTTAAAATACAGTCAAAAATGTCCTTCTTTTTTGCAAGAATCCAGTCGGTCCGAAGGAGAACCTTGGTGATACGTAGGAGATCCTTGTAATCCCCCACAATAACACCAGGCCCCCTCCTCCCCGACCAGACCCAGACCAGGAGCCACTTCCAAAAGCCAGGCCCGGGTGACCTCCCTACCTCAAGTGATAAAGGGCACCCTTCTCTGGGACGTCCTCAGGATCTGCTGTGGAGTGGTGGCTGAGATTATCAAGCTAAGCTATTCATTGAAAATACACACTTATCGGTCTTTTTTGCTAGTTTTACATAAGTTAAAATAAATTACGTTAATAAAAAACAAAACAAAAATTGAAGTTTTTACTTTATTACCTTTTTATTAATTTTTGTAGGCTTTAAAAACAATTCAAGATAAAAATATATTTTATACAAAAAAAAATTTTTGTTTAGTTCAAGATACATACTATACCTTAAAAAAATTTATAAACTAGGCCTATCACTTTAAAATTTGTATCAATAATTTAACTTTTAAAAACTAAGTAATTACAGAGATTAAAAAAAAATTAACAATAATAATAACAAGTCTATATAGTAAATCTACAAAATATGCATCTGCTAGAGTCTATTTATTTATCATATCAGTTAAACATTTTTCAAACCTTTATGACTCATATTCTCCTAAACTTTGCTTACTAAAACTGCATAGCTGTAAACCTAGAAAATTAAAAAATTCCTAATTCCGATGGTAATTTGGTAAGGACGCTGGTCTGATGAAGAGTAATTATTATCCACTTCAGCTTACTAACAATGATAGTAACAATTGAATCAGCTGATTTGAGCCATCAACAAAAAGTTGAGTTGATTCAATAAAAATGGAAATGTTTGAGTCATGGAACGTTATTAACCTTGATAAAACAACACCTAAGTACAGTTTTTTAAATTAGATCCTAGGTTATCTTCCTAGTTTTTATACAAAGTAAAGTATTAATTTGCATATAATTCTAAAGATTATTTATAATAGTGTAGAAGTTTTCCATTTTGTTGGACATTGCATCAGATTAAATTGAAGGAATAAAACGTAGTCTAAAAATTTATTGTAAATAATAAATTAAACATAATTTTTATTTTATTTTGGCTAGGAACCGATTTGTGCGGTGAAAATTAGTTTGATCTAACTTTAATTTAGTAGTGTAATTAATACTCTTTCGAATGGTTTTAATTAATTATAATTCTATAGGTTAGCGTGTTTCAGTTTAATCATACAAATAGTAAAATCTAAGAATTAATAACACACAAAATTGAAGATAAGAACCAAACAAAACGGAAGTGGGCGAGTCTTCATATGAATTTTTTTAATGCTTTTAGTGAGTAAAATCCACTGGTGAAGTTAGGTCTCTCAGAAGAAACTCGCCTTGTATACATACAGGCGCCTATACAAGTTTGAACGAATATTGTTTTTGTCTTCTAGGGACCTCAAAAAAAAGTATCATGGTCCAGGGGTTAGGTTTTACCGTGACTACTTCTGTAATAACGTATTCTCCATAGGGAAGTTCGCTAAAATGGTTGTGTTTACAGGATTGTCAAATTATTTTATCTCACTGTTAAACTACATAGCCTACAGTTGTTAGACTATTCTTTTTTTGTTGTAGATACTCTATGAGGAAATCGATTAATCGACTTCCCAAACAGCAACTAAGAAATATCATTGAGCATCCAACTTCTTCTGATGCGGTGAAAGATTCAAATAAATCTAATAAAATTATTATACCAAATAGAATTGAGAGAGGCCCAACAGACATATTGAAAGTAAGTTAAAATAAGGCTTAGGGTTATTGATCTAGATTCAATACTAAAATAATAGTAAATTGTATGTGGTGTAATTTTTGTGAGTTTCTGTGAATGCACATCAGGCCCGCTGTTTTTATGTGCCGCAATATGGGCCCGAGGAATATTTGTGCCTTCCTTTGATATGAATCACCAAATAAAGATAGCCTAATGCCTTAGGAATTTGACAATTTTACACACACACTCAAACATATAATTGACAACTAATTTTATTGTGTTCACTTTCTTTATTTTAAGAGTAGAATTTTGTTCTGAATTGTAAACTAAAATTTTATCCATCAAATGCAAGCTTTATATACATTCAGACTTCATCACTGCACCAAGGACGATTTAAAAAAGTTAAATAAAATTATCTTTAAGATTGTGTTGGAAAAAACAAACTGACAGAAGAAAAGCAACGTTGCCAACGATCAAGTATAAACACGCCGCACGCAGCCAATAGCAGTGATGAGTCGTGAGTGAGACTAAGAATGTGGAAGACTCCGTTGGCATGCAATTTAAAATATTTTCTTACGTACCGTACTTGATTACTTGAATGTTCCATCTGTAGTCCCTGAGGCAGGATTTGGACAGGTCAATTGGTTGAGTTAAGGAATAACTACAATCTAACTTAACGAGGTCTAGGTTTCCCAAAATTTAAAAAACTCTATATCATAGAAATTATTTTTTATGAGGAATGACTTTACTTCAACATTAAATTTTGTAAGCTTCTCAATGTTTTGAAGGTGTATTAGCAATGCCTGAAAAAGTTTTGATCCAGAGCATGTGAGTTTATGTTCAAATAATGTCAAACGATGTTGTTCTGCATGTGTTACTTTATTTGTAGTATTATATAGTTGTGATTTGTTAAAAGAGGTTGGATGGTTTGGGCTTTTGTGTATACTACTGATTCATATATAAAAGACTTGGGACAGTCAAGATGCCAAGCTGAGCAAATCCCTGCAGCTGTCGCGAGGTGGCATTCCCAGGATAACTCTAATGGCCTTCTTTTGCCATGTAAAAATCTCGTCTAGGTCCCACAAGATAATTGAGTAAGTTAAGCTATGTGTTGTTTGAACAGCCCATGGTACACAAGCTTAGACAAGGGTAATTATGCAGTTTAGGTGACACCTCTTAAAAATTGAATTTTTTTGTGTCAAATTATCCCAAATTACCCCCTGATTTTGAAAATGATAATTTTTTTCCGCGGAAAAAGTCGGAAAATGCCGGAAAATCGGAAAAACCGGAAAAACATTTTTTTAGTAAAATGGGGTAAGTGGGTATTCAAAATGACCGGAAAATCGAGCTAAACACAATCGTTCAAGAAATATCAAAATCCGTCCATAAATAACGAAGTTATCGCCGGAAAAGCGGTGGAAATTCGGAAACTGGTTAGTGACAATTTTATTCAAAAATACGTCAAGTGGGTACTCAAATTAACTGGGATGTTAAGCTGATCACAAATATGTAAAAATTATTTCGATCCGATTTTAAATAAACCGGAAATTGCAGGAAAAGTGTTGGAAAAGCCATCAGATGAACTATTTTTTTTTATGCAGTACTTAAAGTATGCCATGTGGGTACTCAAATGACGCAGAATTTCATGTAGAATACGGACATGTATATATTACTTGAATACAACAATTAAGTAGGGAATAAAGAAAAAAAAAAAACATTTAGAAATCAAATAAAACTAGGCCTACCCTGAAACTCATATGCTTCAAACTTAGCGAACTAACTTTAACAGTGGTTATTGATGTAGCCTAAAGTGCTATAAGCCTAGTTGGCCTTATACGGAGTACTATAGGCATAATATAAAAACTTATATTTACATATTATAGCCTAGTATAAAATGTGTTATTATCGGTAACATAACCTAACTAACCTAACCTAACCAAGGTCTGACGGTCATATGAGTCCTATTGAGCAAAGTTTTATGTAAAATACGAATATATACCTAATATGGAATAAAACATACCAAGTTAGTACTCACATGGTTAGGTTATGTTAAGTTAGGTTAGGTTAGGTTAGGTTAGGTTAGGTTAGTTATGTTACCTATAACATAATATTTTATACTAGGCCTATATGTTAATCTAAGTTTAGGCTATACATCAATAACAACCACTTTTACCACAGTTAGTATTTCATTCAAGAATATGAGTTTCAGTGTCCGGTTTTATTTTATTTCTAAATGTTTAATTTCTATTTTTATCCCTTACTAAATTGTTGTATTCAAGTAATATATACATATTCGTATTCTACATGAAATTCCGCGTCAATTGAGTACCCACATGGCATACTTTAAGTACTGTAGTATAAAAAATAGTTCATCTGATGGCTTTTCCAACACTTTTCCTGCAATATCCGGTTTATTTAAAATCGGATCGAAATAATTTTTACATATTTGTGATCAGCTTAACATCCCGGTTAATTTGAGTACCCACTTGATGTATTTTTTGAATAAAATGGTGGCTAACCGGTTTCCGCATTTCCACCGCTTTTCCGGCGATAACTTCGTTATTTATGTACGGATTTCGATAATTCTTGAACATTTGAATTCAGCTCGATTTCCCCGTCATTTTAAGTACCCACTTGACTTATTTTGGCAAAAAAATGTTTTTCCGGTTTTTCCAATTTTCCGGTATTTTCCGACTTTTTCCGCGGAAAAAAACTATCATTTTCAAAATCAGGGTGTAATTTTGGACAGTTTAGAACAAAAAAATTCAATTTTTAAGAGGTGTCACCTAAACTGCATAATTACCTAGACAAGAGGAATGCTTCCTTATGTCCTCATCCTGTGAAGGATAAAGAATCTACGGGCAAGCAATCCCTCTAATCTTTTTATGAGCTCAGGCCAACCGAGCCTATCATCCAGTCTTACCCCTGAAAAATCTGCTGTTTTGATTGCTCTATTTGCACCTCTCCAATGAAGAGGTTCGGAGACCTGTTATTTTTTTAATTTTGTTTCTGTACTGTTTTTAAAATGCAAAGATAATTTGTTTTTTGTGAATTTAAACCAAGTCTGTTCCTATTGAAAAATTTTGAAAGATCGTTGATTTTTCATAGTTCGAAATGTAGTGATTCTTTTGATTTATGTTTGATTTAATTTATGTAATGATTTGTCATGTATGACTCTTTTGCTTGCACCCCCAACAAACCTAAAACCTCTTGCGCCCCTGGGCTCATTTACAAAATCGGCCCTGATGCATCCAGCCTACTTAAACTTTTTCACTCTTTTTTTGCAATGTTTCTGAGTTTCAAACATTTTATATAACTTACTCTAAGTTAAAAAACTTTACTTTGATATCACGGATAAAAAAAATAACCTAAAGGTAATAAAAGTATCTTTAAACCTTTTCTTCTTCAAAATGTTTGCTTAAATTTTTTAATATTCTTAGGCAATAGCCAGCACTGTGAAAAAGGATTACCTGGCACCTCATTACAAGTATCATGATGATCCTTACCTCACCCCTACATCCAACATTACCAAGAGGATGTACGCTCTCTCTCAAGAGTCTGGAAGGAAGGCTGCCCAGTGGATTCGTCAGGAGCATGCGGATTTGTTTCAACATAAAGTTGCAGATCCTCCAATTGAAGTAAGTGTAATTCAACACTCAAAATATAATTCCTATCTAAATAAGTGACATAAAAATAAAGGCTTAAATTACTTTTTGTACCATCTGGTAATAAAAATATGTTACACCTATATAAAAGCAGTTTTGAATGTAAGAGTTTCATCTTCAAGTAGATTCATAAAAACGTAAAAATGCATGGGTCCATTTATTTATCATGTTCTTGATTAGGATCAGTATCCTAATCTAGAACATGATAAATGGACCTATGCATGGGCCAATACCAGTGTATTGGCCTAATACTTATTTTAGGAGGAAATGTAGGCCGAGTACTTTATTTTAGACTAAAACTGATTTTGGCTGTTGCCGTAGATTGACTTTTTACATTGTTAAATGGCAAATTAATAATTTAGTGCCAGCTATTAATAAGTCATCTATTTGGCCAGAAATTTCTACCCATACACAGTTAATTCACATAGTTTTTAGTAAAGCAGTGTCTAAAGAAGCTTGTGATTTTCATAAGTTTTGAAGATTTTTATTACTACAGTAAACTTCCTATCCTAACGCTTTTGTCCTTCTGGCTGGGCCCCTATTTGCCCTGCGTGGCAGTTGCTGTACGTTTGAAAATAAAGGTACTGAGGGTACAGGGGCCTTCTGCTGTGTACACCTCGTGGTGTGCGTTTCCGACCTCCCACTCCACGGCGTTGGCGCGCGGTACCTCCTCCTCCGATCACCGCGGTTCCGTGGTGGTCGGATGCGGGGGTCTCGTGCGTCAGTCGCGATCGGAGTGGCAAGACCAGCACATCACAACAACTTCCAGGATTTGTAGGATTTATTGTAGGATTTGTATACATCCTACGATCCAGCACAACTTATAATCTGGCACGACTTTCAGAAAAATGTCAATTGATAGGATGATAGGTATAAAAATAATAATGAGTCTTCATGTTTCTTTGGGATTGGAAGTAACGAGGGGAACACTGTGCCATACAAAGCACTTTAGAATGTGTGGAGGGGAGACAAGTCTTATTCATACGACATCTGGTGACCTCGTACAATTCTCATTTTAGTTTCATAATCATGTAGGCCTACAGTATTTTTCATTATAGTACGTTATGCAATTTTTTTATGTCGTAAAGTGTATTTTTTTATATATTTAATGGAAGCTAACTTTTTTCTTTAATTCACATTTTCCTGACATCTATTTTGTAATCCGGAATATTGGGTAATCCGGCATGTGTCAAGTCCTAGACATGCCAAATTAGAGGAAGACTGTGGCACCTTTTCTCAGGCCTATACATAATAGAGTTGACCTAAATAATTTCTCAGCTAATTGTTAGATAATGTTTCTTACTTTTCTTAGTAATATATTACCATCCATAAAAATTTGTGTTTGCAGGCATTCTTTCCAAGAGCAGCTTACAACGAGAATTCTGAAGTCGATGAAGCTGTTCTGCAGAAGCTGATTGATCAGAATTTAGTATCGGACTCTCTAACAGTCTATGGTCTCTTAGAAGGAAAGGGAGTTGGTAAGTCAACCAATGTACTGCTGTATCACATTTCTTAGTTAAGGCTTAAAGTACATTTTTGCGACCAGACAGTTGTTATGTAATAAGAGATTTATTACAATGAGGATGTAGACACTCTATTTGCTAATATAAATATGGTATATATGTGCGGAAATCGCGTTAATGGATAACTATACTCAAAAATAAAGCATAACTGTTTTGAAAGACTATGTTTCTTTCAACAAGATTTCTACTGATACTGAAAATACTTGAATTTCAAAATAGATAGTGGAATAATAAAATTTTATTAAAATCCGGAAATTGTTGTTTTTAAAATGCATAAAATATAGATTTTTTTATTTGATCCATACATTCCAATGTAAAAATGGTTCACATTTTATTATTGTTATTAAAGTATGTTTGCAAACCAAAATCAGAAAACCTGTAGTGCTGTTCAAATAATTATCCAAGCAATTAAGAAATCTAACATTTGTGTAAAGATTAAGCTTAGAAAATGTTAAAATTTATAATAAAAATTTAGTATTTTTTTCTTGAGTTTCATTCTTGTGGGTATTTATTTTACTCTTAGTATTATTCTATCTCATCAACTTTTTGCAGTTAACTGTACTTTTTTATTATTTTTTGTACGGAATAAAAAAATACAAAACGAAGTGGTAAAATAGCGGGCTATAAGGGGAGTTAAAATGACCTAATAAAAAATTAATGTTAAAAAGTATTATCATTGGAAATTACTTATTAATCACAATCATAAGTATCTATATAAAAATAGGCAAGCATGTTTATTTTCCTCCTTTTTTTCTCAGCTTGTGTGTATTGTAAGAGAAATCAGTGCATACTATTAGAAAGGTTCATCCTGTAGATGAACTGAATGCCATTATAATTCACATCAGCCTCAAGGGTACACCCTACAGGCTTTCAAAGTTTCCATGTTAATCTTATAGAAGAAGGGTAATTTATTAAATAAATTGTAGTCCAGATCAGGTGAATTTTTGGTAAAATTTTGACCTGTGGTGATCTCTTAATACAAAAATCTATGTTAAACTAGTTTATTTGCATAAAATTTCGTTATTGTTACTCCATATTCAGGTTAATAGTTCACAAGTGATACTGAAATTTTTTGAAAAGATTTACTGGAAATATACTGGAATTCCAAAATCAGATATCAGTAGACACCCTGTTCAAGAATGACCTTTCAAGATATTTCACCAATGCCTAAATTTAGATAATCAGAACAACTGGATTAGAAAATCAGTTGAAATTAGTTTTGATTTCCAGAACTATTTTTTACAACAGTATTTGATTCTCTGAAACTAGATCAGTAGTTGAAATAATAATTTGTTTGTTATTATAATATTTTAATTTCTGAACAGAGTTGTCAAGAGCCACCAAGCAGAGTTTATTAGAGTTGCTTTGCTATTACAATGGCCAAGATGCCTTAGAGGAGGACTGGATCGAAGAGCGGTGGTTCAAGCAGGAATCGAAGGGAAGAGAAAAGAAAATGAACTCTTGGAAGTAAGTTGTTTTTCACTTGAACCAATAATAGGAGGCAGTAATATAAGGGACGGTCCACAAGGAGTCAGAAGAAAATCTTAGTTGTAAGCATAGGTCAATATGTAAATAAAATTAATGGTCTTTAAGAATAAAGAACAATGTCACAAATCCGACCTCAAAAGGATGACTGAGTAAAAAATGGCAGGCGATCGTTCTTTTAATTAAAATCATATTGCTAAAAACAAAACATGCAATAACTAGCGATACACCTGACCTTTTTAGTGGCCAATTTCTGCGGCAAATTTCTCAGAATGCAAAGCCCTTTAAAACTCATCAATACAGTTTTGATTAGTGCATAATCAATAAACAATGATAAAACAATTCTATAAATGATAATCATCAAATTCCTGTACAATAATACATTATGTCATAAAAATAATCAAGATTTTATTTTGACATAGGAATTATCAGGAAATATGTCTTATAGTGCTGATTTCAATTTATATACATCTCTCATGCTCAAGTGGCATTGCTGACCATGTGACTCTCATTTTTTTAACAACGCTATCTGAAGTTCCTTTTTATCTCACTTGGATTGAATAGGTAGCCAATATACACAATGAAACATAACCTCTTTCATTTTTTACAACATTAATGGTTTTTCATCTACAAATGAGATAGAAAATAATTTCAATATGGTCATGGGTTGCATTTATTCCTGATGTACAAACCTGTTTAAAATTTTTACTTCATAAGACAGCTAGAGAACTCGACTCGAACTTACAAGTTTTTTCCTAAACTTCAAATTGGGTAGTACAAACTCGGCTCAAAAAATACTTGATACTCAAGTACTTGCACACCTTGATGATTGAGGAATAATTGTGGACTTTTCAATTGTTTCTAACTAAACATTAAAAAGTATCAAATAGCCTATGGCTGTATTTACATGCTACAAAATAACATTTCACTTTCATTAGGCGGACTTTTCACTTTCCATCCTGCCTGCTTGATGTAAAATTCAAGCAGTACCTGTTACCTGTTACCTCCAGAGTCTGTCCCGTAGACCATTTCGGCATGAGAGCCGTCCTCTATAACTACGTAGGCCTATCTTCATGATTCAATCATGGTGTCATGTTGGGTAAGGTCGAGTTGGGTAATGAGGATCTTTTGTTTAGAAAGGTTTTAGGGAAAACCAGGAAGATTGAAAGCACTCATCCAGAAGATATTGCTTCAAAACTTTTTTGAATTTGCTGACTTGCTTAATGTCTTTTATTTCCTGAAGCAGTTGTGTGACAAAATTAATTCCTACATAGCTAGGTTTTGTTTCAAAAAGTTTCAAGTTGTGTTGTATTGATGGATTTACATTTCTATTTCTGGTGAAGTGAGGATGAGTATGAGCCTGTATCAGATTATTGTCCATTCAAATAGTCTGATAATTTCTTAAACAATTAAATGTCATCCATCCCTTACAAATAACCAATTGCCTTATTGTGGATCATCAGAGCCGGGGGAGCCGCGGAGAAGTTGTTTGAGAGCCTGATGCCGCCAGACGCAGCATCGTACGCGGCTCTGATATGTGGCAAGGCGCAGGCGGGCGACGCGGCAGGTGCCCACAAACGATATCAGGAGGCTTTGGACCAAGGGTTAGAGCTGCCGCTGCATGTGTACAACAAGGTCATCACCTGCGCACCCGTACTCAAGGAGAGCCACGAACTGCGCTGGCAATTCGTCGAGGTAGGCCAAAATGCTAAGTAGACCGCTGCGCCATTTCAAATAAAAACTTCCTCTAGTCATAAAATGTACAAGGTACATTTTATGAAATAATATTTTAATAGTAGTATATACTGTTTTGTTTCATTTATTTTCATTTAATTTATTCAGTCACAGAGTACGATACACCATATACAAAGGTAATACCTTAATGGTAGTTGACAAGTCAGTTGCTAAAATCTAACAATCATTGCTGACAAGACAACTTATTCTGATAAACAAGGAAGTTTAAACTATTAAAGTTGTTGTTTTAAGTACATTTCCCATGTCAGCACTGAGAAACTCATCAACACTGTAAAACATATTGTTAGCTAGGTATTTAGTGAGGGTTCTGTTTTTCTACCAAATTGTTTTCATTGGCTTTGGTGTTTTGGTTCTTTTACATGCAATATATAATTTGTTTTTATTTTTTTAGGGAAAGTAAGTAATGCTTTTACGCACACAGGTAGTACAAAATTTTCTTTGTATTATTCATTTTTTAACTTTTATCTTTCAATTTTGTTCTGTTAGTTTTTCGATCAGTTTAAAACTATGAGAAAAAGTGGGGGGAAAAACACAGAATCGCATAATAGTCATAAAATAGTTGTACCTAGCAAAAATGAAAGTTGAAATTAATTCATTCATATTATGTAACTTGAAAATTTAGGTAGATGAGTTATCGTAAAGTAGGTAGATAACGTTATCATTTAGTTTAATTTGAAAAAAAAACTTAGTGAAAATCATCTAAGTTTATTTAAACAGTGAGTAGTTGAAGAATTAATAATTAGTAATAAAAATACTTTTCAGCCCAACTCGTTTTTGGTGTGAAACCTATTAGTAATGATTTTTCACCAGACCCGACGCGAAATGTGAGGGTTAAAATCTGGCTGACCCCTAGATATAATACATAAAAAATTATTCTAAAACAAACATTTTACTTTTTTTATTATTTTTAGTGAACACACAACAACACTGCTTCTTCCTTAACTGTTACACATTCTCATAGCTGCATATTTATATCCTAATTCTTTAACTTGAATGTGTTGGTTGATTAAATCCCTAAATTCTCTCTCTTACGGACTGTTTTTATGGGGGTTTATCTCAGGGAAACCTTCAGAGGGTATTACGTCTTCAGATAAATGGCAGGACTGGCATTTCGTGACTCATGCCGGGGTGAGTTCAAAAAGCTGAAACTACAGGCAGTAGCTAACATATACATTGCCGAGGTAGTTTACCCATATTTATAACAAAAGACCCATAAACTTCTCAGAGGCCCATCACTATGACAAATAAACCAAATGAACTACATACTCCCGGCACATCATCTGTCGGCCTATGAGAAAAAACCCCAGCTACATCAGAGCAAAACTCTTCAACAACTTTTCAACTCTTTCAAGCAACTTTTCTCTTCATCTGCACTGAAAGAGAAAAAATTTTACTATGTTGAAGAATTCCTGGAGGGACAAGGCCAATCTCATCACTGATGAAGAAAAATAATGATGCTATGACTGTGCTTAATTTTCATGTGAATAAAGAGTATTTTTTTGTCATTTTTCTTAAAATAAAGGTACTTTTAATCGATTCATTATTAGACTTTAAATAGTTTTTTTGTCAATTACATTATTGGTATATATATCGTATGGCTCATTCAGCCAGCCACCATGGTTTAAGAATAATAAAATAAATTCTGCGATGCAGAGCACCTGAGTCAGTATAAGTAAAAATCTAAACACTAAAATAAAAAATAAAAATTAGATCTCTCTTTATAGAGCTAAATCCAGGGCGCTAAGCCATTGCAGCCCAGCTTCACTTGAGCTATGCAGACCGGCCAATCCTTCGGGGAAGGCACTCAGTGGGCACTCTTCGACTATGTGTTCCATAGTTTGATACTCTGCTCCGCAGTCGCATGACTGGTCTTGTGTCATTCCCCATTTGTGCTTCCAATAATTACATCTTCCCACTCCAGTGCGGAAACGATTGAGTATAGTCCACTGCTTCCGAGGAAGATTCATACCACCTACCGCTACGGTCGGGTCATCTATCAGGAAATGGTTCCGACCTTGAAAAGCGTCCCAGAAGGAAGTCCAGTTTGTATGGATGGTGAAGTTCGAGTCCATCAACTGGGAGGCTGTTCGTAGAGGTGGTTTTCGGGACCTCAATCGGCCCGCATTCTGGGGTGGGTAATCATGGATGGGCAGCTGTGGAGCAGATAAGATCTTTGTGTATTCCCTAATGAGTGCATCCCTTCGTCTTATTTCAGGAGGAGCGATATTACACAGCACCGGGAGCCAGGGTACAGGAGTTGCCATGAGTGTACCACTAATGGCTCTCATCGTCCTGTTTAGCTGGACGTCGATCTCTCTAACGTGCACACTATTTAACCACACGGGAGCACAGTACTCAGCAGTTGAATATACCAATGATAGAGCAGTTGTTCGCAGAACTGGGAATTATGGCCCGCGATTCAAATGACCCTGCCTTAAAAGAAACTTTGAAAACAAGGCAGAAACTTTTCCGCAAACTTTTGCTCCAAGAGAAAAGAGCGGTAATTTCTAACGAAGTTCAGAGCTCGGACTGCTCGGGAGTTTTCTGCGATCTCTCCAAAGCCTTCGATCGGGTGGACCATAAGATCTTATCCGAGAAGCTTGAGAGAATTGGTGTTCGTGGTGTTGCACTTGCCTGGTTCAAGTCTTACCTTTCTGACCGAAGGCAGTTTGTTGACATTTCTGGGACGCGTTCTGAATACGCTGAATGCAGATGTGGGGTGCCCCAAGGGAGCATTTTGGGGCCCTTACTCTTCATAATTTATGTGAATGATCTTGTAAAACATCTTCCTTTGGCAAAATCAACACTATATGCAGATGACACGACACTGTTGTTTGGAGGACCTTCATCTAATCTGAGATGTAGAGTCATAGAAACTCTACAAGCACTTCAAACGTGGTTATCAGTCAACAATCTTATTTTGAACTCCGATAAAACAGTTTTTATTCAATTCCTTACAGTCAATAAAACTCCTGAAGATATTTCTTTGACGGAATTTAACATCAATGAGAGTACTTCAGTAAAGTTTCTAGGGCTAACAGTGGATAGTAGTTTGTCATGGGACATCCACATAACACATCTGTGCAGTAAGCTGAGTCGAGTCACCTATGCACTCAGAACCCTACATCCACTCTTGGATTTCAATGCCCTTCTCATGGTTTACTATGGATGCTTTTTTTCTGCAATGACTTATGGAATAGAAGTGTGGGGAGGGTCTCCCCATTCGTCAAAAGTCTTTCTAGTCCAGAAAAGAGCTGTCCGTATCATGCATGGTCTGCCTCCTCTACACTCATGCAGAGGAGTTTTCCGCTCAATTGGCATTCTTACCCTCCCCTCTATTTTCATTTACAGAATAGTGCTTTCCACGTTGAAAACCTTTAACAATTTCCCAGTTGTTGGAGCAAACCACAGATATCCCACTAGATATGGTGACGATCTCCGCACTCCTAGACATCGCCTGGCACTTTCCGAAAGGGGAATAAATTATTCGGGTCCGGCCTTTTACAATAAACTTCCCCGGGAAATTAAGGAAATGAAAGGTTCCAGTTTTGAGAAGAAACTGAGGGAATTTTTAGTTGAGGGGAAATTTTATAGTGTTCAGGAATTCCTCTCTACCTGACCACACTTGACAATTTACAATGTTTACCATAAGTTCATTTTTTAGTTTTTAATGTTGACGACTGAGATGTACACCTTGTTTGTATTCTATTCAGAATAAAGATTGTCTATTGTCTATTGTCTAACTTGTGCGTTAGCTCCCCATGTGGAGCCAGCAAGGTGATGGACAATGTTAGTCCTGGTTCTCACCTTAGCTGCCGTTTTTTGTAAGTGGCTTTTAAACGTGAGAGACCGATCTAAAGTGACTCCCAGATACTGTGGGTGGTCATTATGTTTCAACTCAACACCGTTGAATACGATTTTCAGCTTTTGGTTGGCCAGTCTATTATTCAAGTGGAAGCAAGCAACCTCAGTTTTTGTTGGGTTTGGATTTAGCTTCCAGGCTTCAAAATATTCACCGAGGGTCGTGAGGTCATTTGTTAGTGTTTCCTCAGCTTGTCGAAAATGCTGGTGTTGGTATGCCAATGCAATATCATCTGCATATATAAACTTTAAGGACCGAGTTACAGGAATGTCGGCAGTATACACATTAAAGAGCAGTGGGGCGAGCACTGACCCTTGTGGCAGGCCATCCTTTAGTTGCCTAAACGTACTTTCTCTGCGTCCCAGATATACTTTTATCATCCTATTGGAGAGCATTGAGTTGAGGAGACGCAACAAGAAAGGGCAAGGAATAAGGTCGTAAAATTTAACTAGGAGGCCTTTTCTCCAGACAGTGTCATATGCTGCAGTCAGATCTAAAAAAGCCACGGAGGTTTTCAGTCTTCGCTCAAACCCATCCTCAATGAAAGAAGTCAGAGCTAAAACCTGGTCACAACAGTTTCGACCAGGCCTAAATCCAGCTTGTTCGACAGGGATGCTGGCATTGAGAATAGGGAGGATTCTGTTATAAATCAACCTCTCTAGCAGCTTATAACAAACACTTAAAAGAGCTATAGGCCGATAACTTTCAGGCAGTTTTGGATCCTTTCCGGGCTTCAGGATAGCTATGATCTTGGATTTTCTAAATATCCCAGGCATGTCGCCGGTTTTCAGAGTGGTGTTAAAAACTTCCAGAAGCCACTGTCTAGCCTTGTTACCCGAGTGTTTTATAAACTCCGGGAAAATGTCATCCAGACCTGCTGCTTTGCCAATTGGCATCGCATCAATCGCCACTTCCAGCTCGTCGTAAGTGAAGGGTCTAGAGACTTCCAAGGGTGCTTGCCGACTCTCCTTTATCTCATTAAGCTTGAAATTAATTTTTCTGTCTGCAGACGTACGCACAGGTTTTGAAAGTACGGAGAGGCGTTTTGCAATTTCACGAGGGCTAGGCTGTGAGGCATCGTGTTTTTCACTTGATTTACCAGTGGAGAGTTTCCTGAGTAGAGACCAAGCTTTCCGACTACTTTTGGTAAAGTTCAGGTTCTCGACAGTTTTCACCCACTTCTCTCTCCTGGAGTAGTCGAGAGAGTTAAGTAGTTGGTCAGCTACATCTCTGTCAGCAGTGTCTGTAAACTCACTGTAAAGATCTTCGCACTCTCTGCTCCATCCTGGTATGTATTCTTTTCTAAAACCTCTTGGGATTGTCGCCTTAGCGGAAGACAGGACAAGACGTGTGAACCGATCATAGTTTTTTATTTTAGAGGGGATGAACCTGATGCCGCTATCAAGCCTTGATGAGAAGGCCTCCCACTCAGCTTTATTAAAGTTCCATCTAGGCCGAGGAAAAGATCTCACTAGTGGAATTTGCATTCCCACTGATATTATTACAGGCCTGTGCTGAGAGTGGGGGAATGCACCTAGGACCATCCTGGAAGTAGGCACGGGTGTTGCTGATGGTTCACGGGAGCAAAAGCACAAGTCTGGAGAGTACCCACGCCGCCATCGGGCTGAATGGAAGGTGTGTGGGTCCTTGGCATTATATACTAAGAAAAGGTTGTTATTTTCAGCCCAGCTTGAAAGACGAGTGCCGTTGTCATCATCGGACGAGTATCCCCACTGGGTATGATGACTGTTGAAGTCACCTACATATACCACAGGATGTTCAAAAGTTGGGAGAACTGTGTCTGACCACTGGGTGTTTGGTGGTTTGTAGACATTAACAATAGTAGTCGCAGACACCTTAACAGCAACAACAAATATGTTGTTATCACAACTTTTGTGGGAGACTGATACGTCGTCTATGTCGTGTCTAACGTACGTCGCCACTCCGTAGACCCTGTGACCTATTTCCTCCACCAGCCTATATCCTGGGATGTTGCCCCTCGCACTGTTTTCTAAGTCTTCTGCGTGTGTTTCTTGCAGTGCGAGGACATCGACCTCATTTTCAAGCAGCACCTTGCTGAGGCAGTCACTTTTAGATTTGCTCAGACCCTCTACGTTAAAATGACAAACATTTAAAGCACAGCCTAAATTTCTAAATTGGCCCTGGAAAGGGCCGTTTGGATTTTGTCTGGCAGCTGGCATAGCTGAGAGATCACTGTGTGTGACAGTTCAGCTGCCAAAGTTGTTGTTCGTTTAGCACCACCCGGGGAGTACGTGCAACTTTAATGGAATGCTGCGGACGCGAACAACATCACCCCCCACACATAAAAAAATGCATTATTGGTGATACACTTGTATTTTTGTGCTCAGAACCAATTAAATTAGATTTTTATATAAAAGTATTACATTTTTTAGGTAAAATATATCACAAACTATTTTTAATATAGTAAAATGTTTTTAAGGACATACTTGGAAGCATCAAACAGCAAGGACTGTCTCCTGACTTGGGCACATTGAACGCTGTTTTGGAAGTTCTCGTCTCAATGAACACAAACAAAAATTGTCAGAAAAATGCATTAGCTATTATGGCTGAGTTTAGAACCTTGGGGGTCGAACCATCCTTAGCTTCCTACAATCACTTGATGAATATATTCTGTAAAGGTAAGGTTTTGTCATTTAATTAATCTGTAATTTATCTATATATTAATAGGCAAGCAGGTTTCGTTTCCTCCTTTTTTCTCAGCTCGTGGGCATCGTATGAGAAATCCGCGCATACCATTAGAAAGGTATAGTCTTGTAGATGAGCAGAATCCCATTCTAATTCACATCGGACTCCAGGGCTAGGCCCCACAGGCTTTCAAAGTTCCAATGTTAATCTTATGGAGAAAGGATAATTGGTTGAATCATTAGACAGCTGTTGTACAACAACTGATTAAAACAGGAAGAACTGATGGTTCAGTAATAAAATTTTTTTAAACTTCTTGGGTCCAGATCAACTGAAATTTTGGTCGAATTTCGACCAGGAGGCGATCTCTAGTATAATTTAAACTGTCAAGAGCTCACTAGACACCCTCTTAACATGCTACCTTTTAACGGACCTGTGTTTTAACTAGCTTACCCTCCCAGGAAATCAACTCTCTTAACTGGCTATTTTTAGCATCCTTTTAATCAAATCACTGACGGTTTTGATGGCTGTGTTTAGGGTAAAACGCGACAAAAACTTGGTTTACATATCTGTCTGTCAAATCAAGAAAATCAATCAAAGATCTGTTGCAACTTGTTTGTTTTATTTAGCCCGTTATTATAATATTTTACTGTGTTTGTTCTTTAACATGTTTAGATTTACATCCACTTAAATAGCCAATCCATTATCGTGCTGCGGTCTGGTCCCGTTAAAGAGGGCCGTTTAAGAAGGAGTGTACTGTAAGCCTCAAATAAATAAATTAAACCATTTTAAATATGGGAACTGAATTTGTAAGCAAATGTGAAACTCTCATAAATAACCAAATATTGTTTAATCAGAGTGATATCCTAAAAAAGTTATAAATGATATTTTATTTACTACGAGTGCTATATGAGCAGAGCAGGGCACATTAATCAAATTGACATTTCAGTTGTTTGATTTCTTTTATTCGTCTTTTACCTTGTGTTCTTCTGTTGTTTGACTACGGTTTAAAACTATCATCAACAGCTGTTTTGATGTAAATTCTACAAAAAATAATCTTTTATCTATATCACATTGTTGGACTTTCATTGCAATGTTTAAACAAGACCTAAAATATCAGAGTATTTATTCAGTTCAATACATCAATTTTTCTTAGTTATTAGTGTACCTCTTTTAAAAAGTTAGAACTCTCTATAAAATCATTGTTAGAGATATTTTTTTGAGATGGGGATAGGATCTAATTCGCCAATTCTACTTGGTTCTCTCCTGAATTAGAAAATAGAAGTAGAACAATAAAAAAAAAAAAATAAATAAAAAATATATGATTGAAACCATTTCCAGTCTTATGGCATTGATTATACACTGTAGCTACCAAAGCAGTGGAGAAATGTGTTGACAAAAGTTAGTGAAGAACCCCTAAGATCAACAACATAGATTGCACCACCAGTTTTGGTCATGACAAGAATAAAATTTGAAAGCTGATAACATTGAATTGTATTTACTGTTCACTCAACTTATAAATAAAATGTTTGATAAAATATCCAAGTTTTACTTTGGAGTAGGCATATATATTATCTTCTTTCCATCAATTAATTACACTATTTAATTTACCACAGGCTTTAAAAACTTTTATTGATGCAACCAGTGCTATTTCAGTTAATTCAAAAACTGAGATAACAATGATTTCAAATCTATGTTTAACATTAATCTTAGGAATTACTTTTGTTTCAGGATTAAAAAATATATCTGATGGAAATATGGAGTGATAAATTTAAATAATGATTATCTATCTTTATTTAATTTTTTCCCAGGTTTCAACATGCCCAGTTCTATTCTCATCAACATACTGGACATCTTGGAAGGAAAGTCCTTGACTATGAGAGATCCTCGTGATATATTCTTTTTCGTCGAGGCAATGGAAAACTGCCGTTTCGTATTGAATGATCTAGACGTAGCATACCGTCTTGATAAACTTCTTCATACCGGAGACAACTACAATCTCATCGGGGACAGCTTTAAGGAGTCAGTGTACTAGTAAGTTGTTTTTTATTCTTTTGAGTTCATATTTCTAAAGTAATATTTATTTTTAATTTCTTAAAATTAGTAAAATTTGACATCATGTTCTAATGAGGATGGTGTGTGGATTCATGCACCATGCACCAAAGGAATGCCACTTTTACAATTAGTTGTTCGTCAAGTTGCACTGATAGTTTGTCAACTGGCAGGAGCTTGTGATTTTCACCATTGCTAACCGCAATCAAGTTTGTTGGGAAACAAAAATAAATGGGGTGCAGAGGATTTTTTGTAATATATTGTAAAATTCTGATAACAAATAGACAAGGATAATATTTCCCCTATGAACTGCGTTACAAACCGCCTTAATTTTTTATTTTAATATTAGAATATTTGTTTAGGAAAAAATGAAACAAGAAAATAAATGTGCCTGCACAATATTTCTTGCCATCATTTTGCATCCAGTTAACTTTGTAAACTGTAAATATAAGAATGTTGCAAACTATACTCTGAGCTTTAACAAGATATTGTCTTCCTATGACTATGCCCATAATTTTAAGGGTGTATCTGCAATGCTTACATGAACTCTTCGATTGTTAGTTGTATGATGCCTATTCAGAAAGTAAGGACAATTTTTTAATTAAAAAATACTAAGAACAAAAAAATTAGGTTATACAATATCTGAAATAGTAAGAAAAACACTACTTTTGCAGATTTTTGCCAAACAAATTAGGGCATTTATTATAGCCTTAGAAAATTCCTTAATCGAAGAAATCCGCCACCTGCAATTATCGGGTGCGGTGACATGTGAGGTTAGGAATTTTCAAGCAAATTAAATTTTTTATGACAACTTTCCTCAGTGCTTGTTCAGGTACTTGTTGCTCATTCTCATTAGGTTTTACATAGTTTGAGTTTACCATTGATAAAGCAAAAGCTTTCTTATCGTGAAACGTTGATTTTCACGAATCTTTCATCAAGTATTTCGAGAGATAGTCCGTTACACTACTCTGTGCGGCCACTTTCTTTGTCATGAATGTTTTTTCTGAAATTGTTAAATATACCATTTTTGGACTGAACCAACCAACATCTATTTCGTTGTCTCGATACGCTCACAAGTTACTGAAGAATTTCTATTGTTTTTAGGTTCCTCACCAAGAAAAACTGTATAACAGACACCACCTCACAACTGGTGGGATTTTCAACTGCAGGAAACATATCAAATTAGAATTAAAAACATTACAAAAAAACTGGGAGCTTATAGATATTAACGTTGTTAATGCTGGTTACAGACTAAAGAAGTGAGCACGCACACATCAAAATATATGCACGTACACCTAGCAGTGTCAGATGAAAATGTTCCTTATTTTTTTAATAGCCCTCATCATTTATGAAAATATTTGTCACAATGCTTATCAGTTTTTCTCTCCTGTTTCAGTCGCAACTTTTTTGCGTTAGCATGTCAGTCAGGTACTATGAAAGACCTAGTTCAGCTTTATGAAAAATTGGTGCCTCATGTCTATGTTCCTGAACCAGGAATAATGGAGGTGAGCGTTAAAATTGTTGTACCATTTAACTATTAAAAATTATGATGTAAATTAAGGATATAACAATGAAGTTAAGAATAAATACCGTGGAATCCTGAATCAGAAATGATTTTAACCAGGCCGGATTAAGTGAAAATCATAATTCTCAATTACAATGTGTAATAAATGGATAAAGATTACAATAGTCGCAATAGTCTGACATTTAACAGTCCGACCCCTGGTATTCGGATGCTGTATCTTGAGCGTATAAATCATCGATTCTACAGAGCAGTTCCTCGCTGTCTTTACTAGAGATCACGTCTTCATTTCTCTCTACCTCTTAAACAGAATTTCATATAATGACTAATTTTAATGATGTTATCTTTAATCTGTAAATATATTGTAATAGACAGAGAGCCATTTTTTATGACAGTTGGTTTGGATCTAAGCAATTTGTACATAAAAGGGTTCCTCTTATCTTTGGAATAAATCACCTCTTTGAACAAACTCTTTTCATATTTGGTAAATGTTACACAGGATTAAAATTATTGACAATGTTTAACGATAACATCGTGTTTGGCTGTAATGTGTTTTGCTGCTGAAGAACTTGGACATTTTAAATTAACTTATTCTTAACTTTGATACTGGGGAAACTACCAAGTAAAAGAAAGAGAACTATAGGAGTGATTATATTATTGATAGTATGGAAAGTTTGCTGAAATATTTAAGATGATTTTGATTGCTTGATAAAAAATAAAAAATCGCTTGTATCAAAATGATCAAGTGGGACCCCCCGAGGGTTAATTGATTCTTAAACATTCAGTTTGACCTATCGTAGTTCCTTTGATGTATTATTTCTTGTTTACTAAGACCATAAACATTTTTCCAAATTCCTAAAGATTAAGATTTTCTGTACAACCCTAGAGATAAAAAGTCAGCTGTTCTATTTAGCTCATGCACCTTACCATTTCACCACCTTATGTTCAAGCTTACAAGATGTTACCTGATTACAGTAACACTACAGCAAACTATTTTGTGTTCTTTGGTGTGATACTCTGCAAGAATAACATAAAAATTCAGAGTAATGTTTTTTTGAATTGGTTTTTTTTATGTTTTAAATCCAACTACAAACCCGTTAACTAAAAAAAAATAATAATATTAGTTTGGTAAACATTGTTAAAAACCGATATAAATGTCCTTAAATGTGCAAGAATTGTCCAGGAATTTTGAGTTTAGTAGACACCCTGTTGTCTATTTTTGTTGGAGCTCATTAGTATTATCGGTGATGTCCTCAGCTGGTGATCAAGACAGTGGAGTTGAACGAGGCGTGGGAACTGCTGCCGCGGCTGTGGTCTGACGTCGTCATCTTCGACCAGGCGTCTCGGGAGCCGATACTGGTGGCCGTTCTGACGGCTCTACAGCGTAGCCAGACCTCGGACGAGGAGCTGCAAGGCAGGCTCGCGGACACGGCGTGGGCCGTCTACTGCAAGGTGGAGGCGCAGCACGAGGAGGAGGGCGGAGACAGGTTCAAGCCTAGGATCAGGTGTGGTATAACCTCTTGTACTAGGAATGTGGTTTGTTGATTAAACATTAAGTTTGATAGTGTATTCAAAGCTCAATAAATGTACAACAAACCCCCATATCTCAATGCATTGTGGTCCATGGCACTGACGAGTTTGGTGAAAGAAATTCGAGTTTTCTGTAGCCGATTATATTCCCGTCATTAACTATGTTAGACAGTGTAATATCGGCTCTCAAAAATAATTGAACCCTGGAAAAACGGTTTTTAGCGATTTAACTGTGTTAAAAGCCAACAAAGCCGTTCATAAATTGAAATTTCAGCTGTCATTTATAATGCAGAACCATTCATCATTCTTAACCAAGGCAAAATCGGATAGAAGATCATAAATTTTGCCTAATGTCAAAAATCACAATGCTAAAAACACCAAAAATTGTGATTGGCAAGTAACAAAGGTGCCTACACAGCGGTGCCTACAAAAGTGTCAAGTTATCCGGAGTGCCAAGAGATTGGGAGTTTTTGGTGTTTTGCTGAATAATTAACAGCACAGTTAAATTGGCAGTTAATTGGATTTTAATTGGTAGCTGTACTACCAAATATGCAGCTCTCCTTGCCCGCTCCATAGCTAAAACTGGGTTTTTCTTTCTGCGGAATCAAAGTTAGTAGCTAAATACGTTATCATATTGACTACAACTCTTCCTTAATATAAAAGCCTCTCATTTGTCAAAAAGTTCTACGGTCAGAAAATTCCAGCTTATTAAATATCAAAGGACAACTTGGAAAGGTTGAATCCTAAAATTATAATTACTGTATATGTCTAAAGAGACTGTTAGGTCTAATTACAACAGTGGGCTCTTACTTATTGCATAGAATGGTTTATACAATGTCTATGCGACGTGTGTCATCTTCCCATGCCCTTCTTGTTTCTCACAATACTGTTGATGCAGGAAATCCATTTTCTTTTTAGTTTCTGGTTAGTATGGAATGAAATGTCTCAATTCAAACACAGAATACAAAAGACCAGAGGTCACATCTGGGAGTGTGTAGCCTACCATATTAACCTGTGACTCCCCAACGAGAGAATAAGAGCCAATCAGGAACGGCTGAGATGGGGGGGGGGGGGGGGGGGGGAGAGGAGAGGGACCCGGCAACAGTGCTGCCCTCTCAAGGCAAATCTAGTAATTGCCCTTGTAGACTCCTATATCTTACATTAGACACTGAATTTGCTTACACTTAGATGAATCCTCTATTGAGTCAGTTTGATTTTCTTCATTTGCGTTAGATTTTTAAAATTATTTATCTAGTTATTTTTATTTGAAAATTCACAGTATTACCATCTAAATATTCTCACCAGATATGCATAGTTTGCTGGTTTCCCATTGCTATGTATGTTTAACATAAATTGTCTATATTATTGTTTACAGAATATTTTTAACAAACATGGATAAACTAAACCAGCATTTGAACTAACAGAACAATAATTTTATTGTATCGTGGTTAGATTTATTCTAACATTTTGATTCCCTAGGTAGAACCCAAGTTTTTTTGGGGCAAATTTATTGTTACATTACAGTTATAGTATATCTACTGATCCGTTCCATCCAGAGGTGGCTGGATGAGAGAGGTTCTACCACAGCCAATACGTTAGCTTCCTTGAAGTGATTTTCCTCCAATGATTCTGTTCCAGCTGGACAGGCCAAATGCTGGGAGATGTGATGCAAGTTTTGCTCCGAGCTAACAGATACCAGGATGCTGTGTCGGTCCTCAATTGCTTGGAGAAGAGGCAGAACGAAGTCCTTGGTGTGCCTTCAATTGAAAGCCTCTCTGATTTCTTGGACAAGAGCATTGAGAACAAACAAGTTAGAAATGCGATTGTAAGTACCATATTTAATTTTATGTGATTATAGCAAAAGACTTTATTTCTTTTGATTGCAAAATGCTTCTGAAAGGGATGTCTGCTATTTCAAATAACAAACAAACAATGTTGATGTCGACTGAAATAGCTACCACTTTAATAAGATACAACAGAAATAAAAAAGGTTAGTGAACTGTCAAATCCTTTCACAGTAGTTATATTTGTTTCTAGGGTAAATGACAGGAGGCCTATTACTGTAAACCTTGAGTTTCATACAGTAAAACTCAAGTACTGATTTGATATAATGGCCAGCTGACAGATCTGACAAGCCTGTGTTACTTGATTATATACGAGGTACGTTCGGAAAGAAAGTTCCGTTTCCATTATTGCCTGCGACCACTGGGATTGCAGTTTTGCGCATGCGTGGTAGTCTGTCTGTGTCATGCAGAACAAAATTACACCATTTGGAGCTCCCTGTCTGTCGTGTGTACTTCGTATGCTTGTTTCAATGAATTGTTGATTCGTTTTTTGAATGCATGAAAATTAAAACATTTGTTTTAGGCATTTTGATGGTTGATTTTTTACTGAAATCAATAAAGAAGTTTATTGTGAAACGCTGCTTCGCAATACAGAAAAAGAACCATGAAATGCTGACAAAAGGCTTGTTTTTATTCACAATAATGCCTGACCACACACTGCCATTGGGACTCACTACCATTGCGCGGCAGCGTTTCACAATAAACATTTTTATTGATTGTTTCACCTCGCGGCAAAAAACCAATCATCAAAATGCCTAAAACAAAATGTTTTAAGGCTCCGGTCTACCCCAGCGAAAACATCAACAATGCCGAACGCCGCCTCGCGGCCGTAGCGCTAGGCGAGTTTGATGGCTGCAGAGGTTTACGGGGATCGTGTTTTAAAATTAACCAATTAAGATAGAGATTGGCTGTTAACTTTTTCTAAAAGTAGAAAAAAGGATCTAGTCGGCTATCTTTTTAGAGTTTTTAATAAAATTTCTAATTTTAGTAATAACTGTCTTAAATCATCTGTTTTTTAGTTTTGTAAATGCAGAGGTTTACGGGGATCGTGTTTTAAAACCAACCTTCTAAGATAGAGATTGGCTGTTAACTTTTTTTTTAAAGTAGAAAAAAGGATCTAGTCGGCTATCTTTTAGAATTTTTAAATAAAATTTCTAATTTCAGCTATAACTGTCTAAAATCATCTGTTTTCTCGATTTTTAACTGATGTTTTCTATTGGTTTTAATGAACTAATTACAAAAGTGTAACAGAGGAAAATTAGTACCGTTATTCTTCTTTAATATGACACCTTATTTATAGCTCTAGGCTTCATTTGGTAGAAGATAACACGATTCTAAAATATCCTTGCATTTGGGTGCGCGCCAGGGGTAGACTGGAGCCTTTCTACCCCTGGCGCGGACCCAAATGTAAGGGTTTTTTTAGAATCGTGTTATCTTCTGAGAAATGAAGCCTAGAGCTATAAATAAGGTGTTATATTAAAGAAGAATAACGGTACTAATTTTCCTCTGTTACACTTTTGTAATTATTTCATTAAAACCAATAGAAAACTTCAGTTAAAAATCGAGAAAAACAGATGATTTTAGACAGTTATAGCTGAAATTAGAAATTTTATTTTAAAATTCTAAAAAGATAGCCGACTAGATCCTTTTTTCTACTTAAATAAAAAGTTAACAGCCAATCTCTATCTTAACAGGTTAGTTTTAAAAACACGATCCCCGTAAACCTCTGCATTTACAAAACTAAAAAACAGATGATTTTAGACAGTTATTACTGAAATTAGAAATTTTATTTAAAAATTCTAAAAAGATAGCCGACTAGATCCTTTTTTCTACTTTTAGAAAAAGTTAACAGCCAATCTCTAATTGGTTAATTTTAAAACACGATCCCCGTAAACCTCTGCAGCCATCAAACTCGCCTAGCGCTATGGCTGCGAGGCGGCATTCGGCATTGTTGTTGTTTTGGCTGGGGTGGACCGGAGCCTTAAGTTTCATGCCTTCAGAAAAGAATCACCGATTGAATTTAGCTGAACTTCCGGTGTTGTCAACCACGTTATGAAAAAGGCTGTTAGCCTGGTTTAGTCTAGATCACTTTTATGACACAAGTACTTTCAAAGATTTTCACTCAGTAAACTAAAGGACCATTTACTTTTTAAGGAAGTAGTGGAAAATGTTCTAAAAACCTTATGTATATTATTGTTTGAGTAATATTACCTCAAGACGTAGGCTACCATCATCATCTAAATAAATAGTAATTTTACACTTTTTTATTTTTTAAATTTAAAATGAGGTTTTTTTTAAGTTTAAATCACAATTCTATTATTTTATTACAGATTTCATGATGTTTTACTGGTTAATAATGGAGCAAAGGTATAAAAAAGGAAATAGCCTGCAAATTTTTAATTTGTCATTCTTAATTAACTTGTTTCAACTATGTTTCAGTGGTGCATTCAATATTGCCACGATGCTGGATTTGAAGACACCACCAAGATGGCTCAGAAACTGAGCAGTTCAGTCCAGCTTAGTGACAGTGAATTCAACGAGTTAGTTAGTATTGTCGGAAAACCAGCCCTTGAAAGGAATGTTGCTTCGTCAAGTTAATAAAAATGTAAAAATATCTAGTATGTATAGGAACATTTTTGTAAAAAATAAAACTTTAAATTATTCTCTTTTTCCTTTTTTATTTTACTAATTCATTTGACTCTCATTAGCTTAAGAGTCATCTTCACCCCTGAGCCAGTAGCCCATTGTTGCGCAGTCGGCAATGTTGACCATACGGCTTTTAATGCAAAAACATGGTATCGCATTCCCCTGTTTCGGATGCCGTTTTTCAACCGATTTTCTTGAAACTTGGTAAGTGTTTAGTTGAATAGTTATACTATGTCGCTCATACCTCGGAATTTCGAAAATTTAACAAATATTACTCTTTGAGACGTCGCAAAGTAACTCGATTTTCCTTAGGAATATTTCAAAATTTAGTAAAATTTTCAAAATTCCGAGGTATGAGCGACATAGTATAACTATTCAACTAAACACTTACCAAGTTGAAAGAAAATCGGTTCAAAACTTGCTTCCGAAACAGGGGAATGCGATACCATGTTTTGAATTAAAAGCCGTATGGTTAACATTGCCGACTGCGCAACAATGGGCTGCTGGCCCAGGGGTGAAGATGACTCTTAAGAGGGGACTCTTTAGAAACTCCCAGAACATCATGCAGTGTTTCTGCTCCAATTTTCCAAGTTTGTTTTAAGTCCGATAAAAGTGCGAGGAGTTTTAAATGAAAGATAAAAACTTGGGCTATTTGATCTAGTTTTATTTTTTTTTTATCCATATCAAGCTATAATGGATCAAAGTTGGATAAACTTTGATCCACTATAGCTTGAAAAAAAGAAAAAAAACTAATAACTAGATCAAATATTCAAAGTTTTTATCTTTCATCTCGAATTACTCCCACTTTTATCGGACCAAAAATAAAGCTGAAAAATTGGAGCAGGTGAAACACTGCGATGAATTTTTTACCCGCGAGGCCCCCGATACCGACAGCCTCTGTTGACAGCCGCTGAAACTGCTGGGCCCGCAGGCAATGAACGTATCCAATGAATAGCATGTATTAATTAAAAGCTTACTTTTCATGGCCAAATCTCCATCACCATCATCTACCTGAGTCTGGGGTCTCACACATGCTGAAGTGCAGCAGTGTTTCTTTATCCAGTGTTGTACACCGAGTACTAGATATTGCTAGAGAAAAAATACTGTAACAGACTTGCCAAGTTGATTTAAATTTTTACTTACAGTACCTAATTTATTTTGGAGTAATAGAGAGCTTTTACACATACAGTACGGTAAATCAATACGGTAAACACTATATGCTATTTAAATAATGATGGATTTAGCTATTTTTACTTCTTGAAGTTACAAAAACTGGGTGAAAGTGATGAATGGCATGTATTAGGGTGTTAATTTATACATGTATTATATATTCAGTTTAACCATGATGTATTTTTCTTTCTTATTTTAAAATAGTGATAGCGCAAGGTTGAAAACTAGACCCAGCTGTCAGAAAAGATGACATTGTAGCTCTATCCAGATCATAAATCCAAATAAGCTGTCTGCCACTTAATAAGTTAATATAATTGTGGATGTACAATGATATGTAAAATCCGCCAATCAGAATATCGCGCTATACCAGAGTCTGTTCCTAACTAAAACAGAATAGAGGGCTGTACTCTCGTTAAATGGGGAAAAACAGAAACCATTTGATTGTTATAATATCCAATCTATTATTTACATTAATGTTTTTAACATTAAAAACTAACTTGTGGCTTCAACTGTGGCTCCTTGTTGAACTGATGGTGGGGGAACTATAGTTTTTTTGTCGGCGGATAAAGGAGCTTTCCCGTAGCGTCCTTTGTAAATGTTACCCTCTACATCAATGCAGTAATTGTAATCAACCACATTCTGTAATGCATTTTCTATAGCTTCATCAATATTTTCTGGTGTGATGAAGGACTTGGCAGCTTCCTAAAACAAAAATATAAACAATTCTTAGAAGAGTTGAATAATAACACATAAAAATCACTTAAACCACAAAAACATGGTTAATCATCGCTATTATATTTACTGGTTCCCACCACACAGCCAGTTTTAATATGACCATAAGCAAAAAATGAGAAGGTGCCCTAAGGGCTCAACAACTGCATCTATGGATTTGATAAAAATCCTTGATTGGTTTAATACGTGAAGGACAGTGAAATGTCAAAGCCAAATTTAAATTTCTAAAAATCTCAGAAAATATTCTAGATTTGATAGGTTGAGATTTAACAATCAAAGCTCAAACGTACAGAAATGTGCAAAATCCATCACGCCTATCTTTGCATAATAAATCAGTCAGATCAAAATCAGAACCAGATGTTAGAAACTATTCTTCAAAAATGTAAAGCAACTTAAAGATAAATTATTTTACAGGCTGTTGCGAGATATGTTTTTTAAAGATTTTTGTGTGAGAATTGAAAATTTTGGATTTGACCATAACTAGTAGTCTATAACCTTTTTCTCTGTTTAACATTTTGTATTCCCCCCGTATTAATAACGGGGTGTAGAAGGCTGTTATGTCATAATTAGACACAAACAATGAACATTCAAATACAATATAACACGCTTCATCTAGATGTGATAAGGTGTCAACGAAATGTCTGTCAATAAGGGGTGACGTAAATAACAAACGTCTACAACAATGTTTAAAGAATTAACTCTTTAATAGTTAATTATGCAACAAGTGCGGAAAGAGCCGATTTGCTGTACTCGAGAGAAATGTTTATGCACGAGCCGCAGGCGAGTGCGGAATAATTTCTCTCAAGTGCAGTGAAGGCACTTTTCGCACGAGTTGCATATTAAATTTTTCCTACGACTACCAAATATTTCTTATATAAGTATAAACGTTTAATATTCATGTTAAAATACCCACTATTATAGGTCCCTGTCTCAAGATAGTGATATATATTTATGATTGCCTGTATTATGCACTTCCTACATTTAGTTAAAAATTCATTGGATTTTTCATGCAGAAGATTTAACGCCACTGTTTTACATTTGTTTCTCATTTTCATTTCTGATTAAAAACAACACCTAGGCCTATCATGGAAATAAAAAAGTGTTTATAATAATTGTCAATGTTTAAAACCCTTATTAATGGTAGACTTGCCATAAACAAATTTTGTTATCTTATGGGCAATGGACAGGTTTATTTGTAAATGGATGTATGTAAATAAAGCTCGTATTAGCCAGTTAGTTAAACAAAAATAAAAAACAATTGCAAATCAATTACCTTTTCCATCCTTATATGTTCATCTATTTGTTCAATTAATTCCCTTTGTTTAGTTTCGTGAGTTATTATTTTTTCTAATATTTTCTTCTCTTTTACGATTGCCTCTTGAGCCAGTCTTTTCTCACGCATCTTAGCAACTTCGGCATTCCATTTTTCATTTTCTCTGATACACCACGCATTTTGTTCTGCTTCCCTTTGCTTCCGTTCTGCTATAACTTCTGGCGCAGTAGTCTGACTCATTAAATACTCTTTAAAGTATGCTCTGGAATAAAAAGGGACAGGCTAAGGTTAAATTATAATAACTAGGTAAAATAATGTTCAATTGGATGTTGCGTGTAATCTATACTTATTTAATACGCTAAGGGTTTTGGGTCAATCCATTTCAAATCACCCAGCCCATGTTGCTCAACATTTTTTATTTGCCTGATTTTTTTGTTATGAGTTCCCTATGGAAAGACAATCACAAAACACCATTTTAAAAATTTTTACCAGACTTAGTTTTTTTCTGGCAGCCATTTTTAAAATGGCGGTTGGGCAAATTTGAGTAAAAAACGAGGTCAGCGAAAATTTTAATTTCCAAGCTATTTTTAAAGATATCAGAAAAATTCAAAAACCATTGTGTTCAGCATAAAATGAACTTCAAGTTAACATTATATTAATGTTTCTTTTGTGCAAGAAAGTCCGTAAAACTCCTTCTGCAAAAAATCGAAAGAAAATCATCGATCGGTACTTTTTAAGACCATAAAAATCTAAGAAGGGAATGAGACTCACAAATAATATTTTATTTCTGTGTTGAATACTTATATAACTACATGCATAAGGAGTTTTAGGCCTGAGAATGCTCTCCTTTTTTTTCTAGAGCTCTTAAAAAATGGCCAAAAGCCATTTAATACCGATTTTCTCGGGTTAATATCTAAAAAGGGACTGAATGAAAATAAGTGAAAAATGTACAGAATGTTCTTTATACTAATAGGGACATCTCACAAAAAAAATTATGACTGAGACTCGACTACATTTAGAGATATACATTATTGAATTTCGGTTAAAAACGCTACCCTTTTTCATTTTAGTGCAGTGCCAAGTTAATAAATATGAGCCAGAAATACTCTTGACAGTGCTTAAATTATGTTTAAATAATTAAATTCAATAAAAAAACAAGTATTTTTTATTTTTAATAATAACAGACAGTGACAACAATAGTTAGAGTTATAGTTCTTAAACTGAACTTTCCGATACTATGGTTGCACTACACTTGCGTACAGTATTCACTCAATAATGTTTTTTGTAGGCATTTAGATTTAAAACTTTGGTTGCAATTACCTGTTAGCTGCAATTTTCATCAGAGATTTATAAACATGATATTTCATTATATAGTTTATTATTTATGTTATGTGTCCTAACGGACACGGTTGTTAGTTCCAATGGAATCACCTTTCGCACTATTTTCTTATCAGGCACCCAGGAAGTGTCATTTTTTGAGAGTTGTAACACAGTTTTTGGTCCAGAGGGGTGAATGAAATGCACCAAAACATCATTGTTGTCTTGACTTATGTCTTCGATTATGCCAAGCCACCACTTGTCATCATAGATACAAGCAACATAGTCATTATTCGCAAGAGATGATACATTTGAAAAGTATTGAAGTTTTATGGTCATCAAAGTTTGTGCCTGTAGAAGTAACAAAACATCCTGATTTGATTGTCACTTATGGGGACATATCTGTGATAGTTTCTTATTCCTTTGACTAACATTCAAATCTATTGACATAAAGTGACAATCAAATCAGAAGTTTTGTTACTTCTACAGGCACAAACTTTGATGACCGTCAAACTTCAATACTTTTCACAAATGTAGGCCTATCATCTCTTACGAATAATGACTATGTGTTGCTTGTATCTATGATGACAAGTGGTGGCTTGGCAGAATCAAAGACATAAGTAAAGACAACAATGTTGTCAGTCGTGGTCCGGCGCTCGGCAAGGCTGCGTAATCTCGTGAATTTTTAACCTCAAGTTCGCCCTAGATAACGGGAAACGTTGTGCGGTTTCTCGAAATGTCGGGTATCAACTTTGTGGCGTCAATGTTAATGTGTTTGTGTTTTGTGTCTTGTGTAAATTCAAAACAATTTTATTTTTCTGACAAGAGGATATCTGGCTGTATCTTCGCTCTTCTGACGGTCGCCATAAACCTGGAGGTGGGTAGTGCCCAATAATTGAGATAATATCAAATACCCCACCAATAATGTTCTTCAGAACAAGGACAACAATGTTGTTTTGGTGCTTTTATTTTACCCCTCTGGACCAAAAACTGTGTGCCTGCTAAGAAGATAATGCTTGGTGACTGACTCCATTGGAACTAACAACTGTGTCCGTTAGGACACATAACATAAATAATACACTATGTAATGAAATATCATGTTTATAAATCTCTGATGAAAATTGCAGCCAACAATTAATTGCAACCAAAGTTTTAAATCTAAATGCCTACAAAAACATTATTTTGTGAATACTGTACGCAAGTGTAGTGCAACCATTGTATCGGAAAGTTCAATTTAAGAATTATAACTCTAACTATTATTATCACTGTCTGTTATTATTAAAAATAAAAAAATACTTGTTTTTTTTATTGAATTTAATTATTTAAACATAATTTAAGCACTGTCAAGAGTATTTCTGGCTCATATTTATTAACTTGGCACTGCACTAAAATGAAAAAAGGGTAGCGTTTTTAACCGAAATTCAATAATGTATATCTCTAAATGTAGTCGAGTCTCAGTCATAATTTTTTTGTGAGATGTCCCTATTAGTATAAAGAACATTCTGTACATTTTTCACTTATTTTCATTCAGTCCCTTTTTAGATATTAACCCGAGAAAATCGGTATTAAAAGGCTTTCGGCCATTTTTTAAGAGCTCTAGAAAAAAAAGGAGAGCATTCTCAGGCCTAAAACTCCTTCTGCATGTAGTTATATAAGTATTCAACACAGAAATAAAATATTATTTGTGAGTCTCATTCCCTTCTTAGATTTTTATGGTCTTAAAAAGTACCGATCGATGATTTTCTTTCGATTTTTTGCAGAAGGAGTTTTACTGACTTTCTTGCACAAAAGAAACATTAATATAATTTTAACTTGAAGTTCATTTTATGCTGAACACAATGGTTTTTGAATTTTTCTAATATCTTTAAAAATAGCTTGGCAATTAAAATTTCCGCTGACCTCGTTTTTTACTCAAATTTGTCCAACCGCCATTTTAAAAATGGCTGCCAGAAAAAAACTAAGTCTGGTAAAAATTTTTAAAATGGTGTTTTGTGATTGTCTTCCCATAGGGAACTCATAATAAAAAAATCAGGCAAATAAAAAATGTTGAGCAACAATTTTTATTCTGATTGGGTGATTTGAAATGGATTGACCCTTTTTTTGTCTT